>VXAK01020143.1:0-27280 GCA_013399435.1 Arenaria interpres | reverse complement strand
CTCTAAACTATCCTATAACTTACATCTTAGTAATCAAAAGGGCAACTTCCACATTAGTTTCAGTGCTCCTTAGGTAGAGAATGTGGATTTAATTACTGTGGGGTTTTGTTTTTTTTTTAATATGTTTAGTTCACTGATCTACCAAGGGCAAGATTACTGTATCAAAGGAACATTCAAACATTCATACCATTCATGGGAATTAAATGTCTACATACAATTGAGAATTTGCAGTTTAGGGTCTAATGCCACCAATAAAACACAAGTTACGTGTTTTATGGGTATGGTTGGGACTGACCATTGCAAGCCGTGACAGAAAGAAATAAAAATTCAGATAGTAGTAACAAAGAAGAAGTTAGAATAAAGATGTATCAGAGTTTAGAAGAAATTTGGAAACAAATATTTTTTTCCCAAACATGCTTGAATGTAGAGTGGCTGTTTTGGTAGTTAATGAACAATCTAGTTTGTGCATGCTTGAGTGACTGACAGTTGCATAACAGCAAACTCTATATGACAACCATGCATAGTTTCAGCAACACACAAATGTTTTCTTGCTGCCTGAACTAATGAGCCATTTAGTTGGGATAAATCAGGTTATTCAATAGATGTTTCAAGCAGCTAATAGGCCCGATCCTGCTGCTGATCCTTATTCAAACTGGTACTCAAGTAGAATTAAATTCTGTATCCATTGAGTGAATAATAGAATGAATAATGAGATTTCACACGTGAAGTCACTGCAGGATAAAGATACTACATAACTTAAAAAAAAAATCATCATAGTGAATATGAAGTATTTGCAGTTTGTTTTTGGAGGAAGAAATAGTTCATCAAATGATCTGAGACTGGATCTTGAGATAACTAGAAACTCCATAATTCAAACACTGATTTGTCCTGATTTTCTCTTGCACTTCGGTGTCTACTTGGGAAAATCAAAACACTTACATAGTTTATGGAGTTTCTCAAAAGTATTTTGATAAAGTTAAATATTAACTACACAGACTTTAAAGTAACAAAGTTAGTTCTATGAATATGTGACAATCCCAAATAAAACTAATAAAGCCAAACTTCATGGTTTTATGAGAGATGTTTTGCTTGAAATCAAAGTAGGAAAAGTTGCTTACAGAAAAAATAGAATTACTAAAAGTGGAATCTTAAAATTTATCTTTGCATGTGTCTTTCTGAACTGTTATTGCTGAAAATGCTGTCTGAATCCTCTGCAATATATAGGATTGTGAATTATTTCATAAAACATAGAAAAGCAAATGTATTTAACACGAATTGTTTTAAAAATACATTCAGT
This sequence comes from Arenaria interpres, assembly GCA_013399435.1. Lineage (NCBI taxonomy): Eukaryota > Metazoa > Chordata > Aves > Charadriiformes > Scolopacidae > Arenaria > Arenaria interpres. The sequence goes on along the minus strand of VXAK01020143.1, from coordinate 25,983 downwards.
CTTTTCAATGTGCATTTTTGAATGCATCTTGGCAATTCTAATTGATGAGACCTAGTTTAACAAAATCTAGGGAAATTCTGCAATCAGGCCACAGGATGTGCGGTTTAATTATGTTGGTGTGCATTTCTATTTGTTTCTAATGTAGAGGATCTATTGGTAAAATGAATGCCCATTTTGTGGTCTGTTATGCAGAAAATGTTTAATCCAGTGTTTGATTTACTCTGTTAAATCTTCTTTATTGAATGTGCTTATTCATCCATGCAGAATTGGGTATGCTGCTTTCTGTTACTATGACATTGCAATTAAATAGCTAAAGAGAAAAACATGGTAAGACAATTTCTCAAGGTCCATGAAATTCTCATAAAAATTACTTATACTTACATATTTTACTTCTGCATTTGCTGATCTTAAAACTGTAAAGTACAGAGAAATATTTTTGTGTTGTATGGGGCTGACAAACCTCGCAGTTAAAGATCCTGAATAATCATTTTTGTCAAATAAATAGCACTTAGAAGAATTTCTGGTCCAGTGGATAATGACTGTCATCACAAAATAGGATTGCACTGATTGCATCTTATGAATGAAGCTAACAGGAACTCACAGTACCAAACAACAGCATTTTGTGGTGGGATAAATACTTAAGCACTTGAGAAACAGTAAGACATTGACAGTGAAATAGCTCTGTTCTAGTGCAGTCCTAGAATTACACTAAACAATAACAAAAGGTTTTCACAATGCAATTATGTTTTCATCGGTATGCCCTCCCTCAGTAAGAAGAGGACGTGCAAGGAGAAATCGTCTTATCTGATCTAACTAATATAGTCATGCTTTGTTCCTCAAGTCAAGACATTTAGGTCAGGATGATCCAGCATTGTGAGAATTCTGGAGCTAAACTTCTGTTGTTACAGGTTAAAAAGTAGAAATGACGGCTTTATTAACAGAATTGCGCTATGGAAGCTGCAGAATGGAAGTTTTTAAAAAATCTCTATAGGACAGTTGAAAGCATAAATACAAGGAACATAAGATTTGATCTTACTATTTTTATATCTGATTCCATAACTACTAATTTTCTGTTCCACATTTATTAGCATGGTAATCAAGTACTGATGTTTAAATCTATATATTTTTTGTTCTTGTGTTGTTTGATGTTCCCTGCTGGGCTACTTTCTGTGCTGTAGTCTGTTCTAGCACGTCTGGCAGTACCGCGGGGGGAAGGTGGTCTCTGGTTTCCATTAGTCGCTTTATACTATTTTCACTATACTTTTGCTATGTGAACAAGGAGCTTGTAATAAGGTGTTAACAAGCTGCTAGCTGGTTTATTGTTATTATTGATTTAAGGTGTTAAGACGTTAATATAATCATACACAATGAATAATATTAAGAGATGAGTTTAAAGCCATATAAGCCATTAGATGCAAAATACAAAGCAAAACTTTCTAGACATTTCCTGCGTATTCTGGCACAGGTATTCTGTGCTAGGTTATTTTTCCTACATTGCTTATCTGGCTTTTTCAAATACGTGTTTTCATTCTCGCTGTTATTTCACTCAGGCTGGTAGCACAGAAGGGGCTACTCTGAAATGGTGGATTGTGGGTTTCACCCCCGATTCCCTCTTCCATTTCTTTGTAAGGTGAAGGAAGAGGCAGAGCGAGACTCAAGTGTGACTTAAGGCTGCAGAAGAAAAGAAAGAAAGAGTTAATGTTAACTGATGGGTTGAGAAAAATAGAGAGGTTTTTGAATGCAGAAAACGAAGTACAATCCAACGTAGACTATGGCTGTTAATTAACAAGGAAGGACATGAGATTAATGACTAGAAATAGATGAACTAATACACTTTCTTTTAAAATCTGTTTTCAACATGGTGCATAAAGGAAAGAAGTTACCATAATTGGGGAGTAAGGCGACTTTTAAAAATAATAAGGGAAATATTTTCTTAGATATATTAATAAGTGCAGTGATTGATGAGATTAAATAAACGATAGAAATCGTGTTTTGGAAACACTGCATGTGCAGGGGGAAGTAACAACAATGAAATCTGTTGTGAGTTAATGAAGAACTGGTCATCCCAGAAACTTCAGTGGAATCGACACATAAATTGTACAAAAAATACGGCTCTTTGCTTTGAAGTATTTTGCATTTGCAGTGAGTAGGTGGAATGCAGTTGCGTTCTTGTACTTCAGAAGTTTTCCGATCGATGCTAGGAGCGTCTATGCATTCGCCACAGTTCCCCACAGCGTCCCTCTCCCCCAGGCAGGGGCCGGCTTCCCGGATGAGCAGGAAGCTCGGGGGGTAGGAGGCGGGTGGGCGATGGGCCCGAGGGGGCGGCGGATGGGTGCCGCTGCCAGCCCGCGATGGTGGGCACCCGGCGGGGTGACGGGCCCTGCCTACGGCCTGGACGGCCCCGCCAGCCGCCGGGGCTATCCACACAGGTGTTCTGTGAGGAGCCAGCCGCGGCAGAAGCAGCGCGGACTCTTCCTCGTCTTTACCGCAGGGTCGTGAGCGGGGACCTCGGCCCCGCAGCCACCGCCCACAGCCCGTCTCCCGCCCAACTACATCTCCCGGAGGGCCCCGCGCGCGGCGGCCGGAAGTCTCTTCCCGGACCTCCCTACATTTCCGCCAGCGCCGGCCACGTGACGGGGCGCCTTCCAAGATGGCGGACAACCTGCCTTCCGAGTTCGATGTGGTGGTGATAGGGACCGGTAGGAGACGGCGCGGTGGCGGTTTCGCGCTGGGGCTGCTGTGGCGAGGGACGAGGGAGGCAGCGTCAGAGGGGCTGGAGGTGTCAAGGTGGCGGTGCTTGAGAGGGGGCAGAGCTGGTGGCCGAGGGTGGGCCGGGGGTCTGCCGAGGGCACCTGCGTGAGGAGCTCTGCCCCAATGTCCTGGGGACTCGCAGGGCGCTCTGGGGTTGCGGCTAAGACTTAAGTGTTAAGATTTGCTTAGAAACAGAGGTGGCGCGAAGGTGTGGTGCGGTGCGAAGCTTTCTCTGGAAGGGGGATCTCCATGAACGCCGTTCCCGTGAGAAAGAGCCGGTCAGACAGACAGACAGAGCTCCTGCCCCTGCACACCTGAGATCCAGTGCTCACTTGGTACTTCATAAAGCCTTGTCTGAGCCTGCCAGCCTTGGCAGCCCGTTTCCCTGAAATACTCTCCTGCTGTTTGAGTTTACTTTTATGCACTGAAAATTGTTCTGAAGAGCTAAATTTCATACTGTTGCAGTATGGTATATGCTGTTAATACTTCTTTTTCTATTATATCTTTGCATATAGTACAAGAACTTTTATCTCTTCAAAGTTTTTTTCTACTTCTTATGCCTGCTCACAAATAACCCCAAACTTTTGGGTTTTTTGAGTCCTCCTCGTTAAAGGGTGTTTCTCAGTATATGAACAAACATAAGGTTGAATGATTGGACACATCAGAGACTTAGCTCTGAACTTTCTGGAACTACCTGTGTTTTTTGTGTCCTGCACAAGTTCATCCTGTTCCCTACTCAGGTGAATAGTGGTGGATCTTGAATGTCTCACTGAAACATACCACAACATTGTAACTACAAGACAAATTCTAGAATATTCTGTCAGAACTAAGACGCTTGCTGCTTGCATATCATAATAATTGTTAAGTATTGAAACAGATTTCTGATTTGTAGAACCCGGTGACAGTGGGCTGGTTTCACCTGGCCTTGATAAACACTCCCACCTTAAATTCAGCATTGAGCTCTAGTCTTAAAATGTTCAAAATGCATTACTGTTTGTAGGTCCCAAACTGACACTCAAATTTTGTTTGCATTTATGAAGAGCACCCATGGTCAGCTCAGGATGCTGGTTGAAGCACAGACACTTCTAAATGTTACTTTTTTCCTTGTGAAATCGGGAACTGTTTTTTGAGTTCACTAATCTGACAATTTCCTACTTTTCTAGCAATTTGGAATAGAATGAGTTTCTTAATGTAATTGCTGTTTTCAGTTTTTACCAGGAAAAAGTAATCCCCTTACAGTATGTATATAATTGGTCGAAGGGTTTCTGATTTCGTTCTGAAGTTTGTGAAAGATTCTAAAAACATATTGTCCCTATTGTTGACTGTAACTCTAATTAAAATACAAAATTAAGGTTCTTGAGCAAATTAAGAGACCCCTTCTGTATTCTTAACCCACTAAGAGCTAATGAATCGGATATTCTCATTTGTGTTCAGATTTGTGAATATTTTGAGTGTATGAGAAGAATGATTCAATGAAAGGCTAACTAAAAGGGTAAAATATTAAAAATTGCATAACTTCTGTGATTTTTGAGGATAATTCATTGTTTACTGCAGTGAGAAAAGTAGTATTTATGTAGATGATGCAGTGGTGTAGAAAATTAGAGGAAATTCAGGTTTATAAAATTAGTATTAATGTTAGGCTATCTAGCCATTCCAGCTAGTAAGGAGAGTAGAAGGTGAAAATAGTAGTAGGAGTAGCTATTCTAGCTACTAAGGAAGCTAGTGAAGGTGTTACCTCTTTAAAAGAGCTGATTATAATTTACATAAATAAGACTTCATCTTTTCATGAGTCCAACAGAAGAGTAACAACGTGCTGCCAATTTTTTCTTCTGGAGCTTTTGTAACTTTTGATGAAGGTAGAATGTAATCCAGCTTGCTCTGGCAACCCTTGTGCTGGGGGGTCTCAGAGGCACAGAGTGCAGGCCAAGGGAACCACTTTGGTGGTGGCAGCCTGCTCTTGTGTGCTGTCTTTCATGGCCCATGATATGTTGTGCTTGCTGGAGGCATGTGTTAAATAACACTGGGCTGCTCGCGGCAGAGGACTGCAGGTTGGGGGGCAGTATGTCACAGGCGGAAGAGATGGTACGGGCCCAGACACACTATTAGAATTCACCTGAAACTGGCAGTGCACCAGCAAAGACACTTTCGGTGAACTATCTGTGCCAGTGAGAGTTGGTCATGCAACACCCATCAAATACGATCTTCTCTGCTTTGGAATGATCCTGTAATATTAAGGCTTTGATGTTGGGGGAATGTCCTTGTTCTTTGAGCTAATCTCTTTCTCTGAAATATTGCTGTATTTGGTGGTGGTGGTGTGGATTTGTATTAAAGGATGTGTTTTTGCCCACCTGTAGAGAGTACTTCTGTAACTAATTTCAAGATTTTCAGAATTATGCATTTTAGGAATTATTTTATCTTTTCTTTGCATTCCTTTTTACTAAGGGCATACATAAATCGTGACCAACACTGTTGAATGACTAGGTTTTTAAAAATCTGTATTAAATTACTCAGCATGGAAGATTATTCAAAGTAAAACTTTCATCTCTATTTTCTTGAAAAGGACTCTTAAGGAAATATCTAAGCTTTTTCTTTAACTCTCTGTTTTCTAATGTTGTAACCAGTACTGAGTGTACCTATGGGTATTTATTTGTTATATTGTAATAACTAGAATGTTTGTGTTGATGATGTTCTTAATTGCATAGTAGTAATTGCATTCTTTTCTGCATGTATGGCCTTTTTCTGGCTTTATAATTTGTGCGTCTGTTAATTTTAGTAATTAGGTTGAGTGGTAACATTAGATTTGAATTTCTTTTTATTTCAGGCTCATTTAACTGTTTCCCTGTAGTAAGCTTAATGAAAATAGAACCCCACACTAAATTTTAGTCATCAGTGCTCCCTGTAACGCTTAGGTTCAATTACTTCATCAGTATTTCTATGGAAAAAGTAAATTTACTTATTGAGGAAACTGCTTTTCCTTAAACCACATTAAGCATTTTCGTGCACAAGCAAGTTTAGAGCAAGATGGATGTGTAATACAAAAATAATAGTCCTGGTGGGGTCAGCAGCAAAAGTTCACTACTATCATGGAATTTATATCTACAGTTCTAAATAAAACTAGATTATCATATGATATAAAACTGGTGGGCACATCTTGAGGTTTTTGAGGCAACATGATAGGAGAATTAAAGCTGTTATGACATTGTTCTTTCATTCTACCCACTTTTTTGTTGCAGCATTGAAGTCACTCTTCCTGCCTGCCTGGGCTTCTCTTCCCTACTTTCCTGCTTTTTGAATATAGTTCTACTGTCAAGTTACCCACTAACCAAACAGGAGTGGATTTATTGGATGATTCCCTGCCAAAGCAGATATTATGCAATATCTTTAATCCTCAACGCAGTTCTAGTATTTTGGAAGGTCTGTTCTTTGGAAAGTGATATTCAGTGATTTTTATTTGTGTGAAAGTAAGTTCTAGATTTGGAGGTATGATACGAATGCTTGCTTGAGGAATTCAAGGTGGACATTAGTAATTTTCATTTCAATGAGTTCATTATTGATAAAATTTTGTGGAGTCAACTTGTAAATTACCGCAGGCATTAATATGGTAGTACATTTATAGCGGGAGGGAACATTATGAGGTTTTTTTTATAAATATTTATCTCAAAGAATAGGCATCTATTTGAGTGTGACACTCAGAGCTAGGAGTCTGTCAGGGCTTTTGTCTTTAGGCAGTTGTCAGGAAAATTCATAGGCAAAACATTCAGCAATGTTGAATTTATGTCAGAAAACACTGTAAGTGCATAGATTTGAAACATGACTGTGCATATTTATAAGTGGTGTGGATAAGGATGCAGGGTCATCCTTAATCTTTGAATTTCTTCAGTTGGTTGGGTTATATTCAGTCTTAACTTCTTAAACTTGTGTCTGATACTCCAGAAGGCCTGTATTAACTGCTGGTGAAGTTGTAAAATAAAGGATATGGCTCTTTAAAAAGTGGTTGTATTCACAAGTTTGTCTGCCAGTAGTTCTAATTTTTTTCTAAAAAGGAGTTATTCTTTATAAAAGCAGTCACAGTAAATTTTCTAGTTCTATGCAATTTTCTTTCCATTCTGGTTTTCAGTGGTTATAAATAACACATGAAATGACTTTCAAGGTAGAAAGCAGGAATCCATTTTGAAATATTCTATAAAATAAAGAGTGATTTATGGTTTCATATGATTTTGGCTGAAAGCACTCGGGCTTTGCCAGGTCATCAAAGTCCTGTCAGGAGAATCTATTATTTATTGTTCGATACGCTGGGAGTGGTGTAAGTACTTTGTTTATCTTATGTAAGTATAGTGTTAGGAAAAATCACTTCCATATACTAATACAATTTAAAAAATATACCATAGAAAACTAACTTAAATATTATAGATGTGAATGCTGAAGTTTACATTAAAGATTGAGTTTTAAAAAAATTAAATAATAATTCTTAATGTTTTTTTATTGTTGCATGATATTTTTCAGACGTGCCTAAAATATTTTCTAATGCATCTTCTGAGCTGATATTTTGGTTACATTATCTTACATAAGTACACAGTCTTCAGTTTACATAAGCAGCTCTTCCAACAAAAGTTAGATGGAAAACCATCTGAAGATGGATATTTTTTGATGTCGGTCGCCATTGTGGACTAATAGAGTGGCACTGACTTGTAACATTGATGTCTGGAAGGAGGAAATAGACCCATATGATCATTATTATTATAATTTGTAAATAAGGCATGATCTGTCCATGAAATGTCAAACAAAATGAACACTGACTCACAGTTTTTGCCTTTTATTTTGTTTTTTTAGTGTTCTCCAAGTGTAAACATTCCTTTATCTTACTGACTTTTTTTTAACCTGACTAAAATAGAGGGCTTGTTTTCTGGCATGCCTTCTATTCTGAATTTTTTTGTGTAGTGGAGGTGCTGTGACAGCCTTCTTGGAGGCTTGGACTCCCACTGATATCTCAGATAGGATTCTTTCCCAGATCCTGTGCGATGTCCCGTGCTGCTCTTGTAACAAAACTAATTCTTTTGTGACTCTTTTGTTGTCCTTCTCAATCTGTTAGTGTTCTTCAGGTTTTCCAGATTATATTGCTGATCTTACAAAATAAGAGACTGTAGTACTTCTTTGATCCTACTGTGAAAAATATAGAATAGGTCATCTGCATATCAAGGTGAAAAACTCCTTTAGAAAAAGTCTTAACAAGGTACTTTGAAATTATAGTCTGGATGAGGAGTAATCAAAAAGACACATTTGTCTGTCCCGAGTAGAAAATGTCATTCCACTGTTTGGAGAATGGTTGTAAAACTGGGAATTCAATCCTTCTGTGAGAACTTACCTCTTTGTAAATCACTGATGCACTGAGATTGCTCTAGAGCCAACCAAAGCATTTTGTAAGAGTCTCTGTTGGTACACAGATAACTGTATGGAATTACTAATGTAGGACAAGAAATTTTTTACTTGTGACTCCTTCCTTGACCATTTATATTTTCTTACTTGTCTTAATGGATTGTCATTTCTATGCCACTACCATATTCTGTAATGCAGAAATATAGTAAAATTAATCAAAGCTATTATCAAGTTTAATTAGCTAGCTTTAACTTAAAATATTATATACAAAAAGTATTTCAACTTCATTTGTGATTAAATTATAAAATGTCTTTTAAGTTCTACATATACCTAAAACGTACTACGAAGATTGTGCAGTGAGCTTCTCCTGAGTCACCTGCTCTTCTCTTCTTAGAACTTTGGATACAAACAAAATTTATTACAGTTGGTCAACTGTCTGACTCCAGAAGATTGTTTTGAAATTGTCTGTGTTCCAGCATTTTAAATATATTTTCCTTCAACATTTTGTATTATGAAAAAGCCACTTGTGATTTATTTAGTAGATACAGTAGAGCAAATTAAACATTTAAACCTTTTCAAGATGAAGCTTGTGTAATTCAGTAAAAGCTTATCAGCTGGATGACTGGGAAATAGTTTACAGTGAAAAACGCAGGAACCAAGGTGCTTGCACTCATATGAAGCTGTTTAGTTTATAAATTGCTTGGGACAGTGAATGTATCCATTTAGAGTCACTTGAAGAGGCAATGCGTCACTATAGCATTATGTATAGCCACTAATCAGAAGAGACACAATGTGTAAGGCTGAAATTAATTTTTGATTACACAGAGGTGAATTATAACTTTTTATTATTTTATAAAGCTTTTAAAATTGGTTGGCTTTCAAAGCTGAAGAAAAGAGTTTTCTAGCTTAACAGTTATCTCTAATTTCAATTTTGCTATGTTGAAATGAAAAGTAGAATTGGTATCTTGATAACTGTTTATGTGTAGCTAATTCCTCTAATTCTTCGTCATTTACTTGTAAAACACATTATTAATGAAAATGAAAGTATGGCTGATTTTGCTTCATAGGAAAGGTCCAAAAATTCATGTAATGGGCAGTGTCTTAGAATCACAGAATAGTTTGGGTTGGAAGGGGCCTTTAAAGGTCATCTAGTCCAGCCGCCCTGCAATGAGCAGGTTCATCTTCAACTAGATCGGGTTGTTCACAGCCCCCTCTAACCTGACTGGAATGTTTCTAGGGATGGGGCTTCTACCAGCTCTCTGGGCAACCTGCGCCAGTGTTTCACCACCCTCATTTTAAACAATTTCTTCCTTAACTCTTTTAGTTTAAAGCCATTGCCCCTTGTCCTATTGCAACAGGCCCTGCTAAAAAATTTGTCCCCATCTTACCTGGAGGCCCCCTTTAAGTACTGAAAGGCTGCAATAAGGTCTACCCAGAGCCTTCTCCAGGCTGAACAACCCCAACTCTCTCAGCCTGTCCTCATAGCAGAGGTGTTCCATCCCTCTGATCGTCCTTGTGGCCTCCTCTGGACTTGCTCCAACAGGTCAGAGGTTGCTGCGAACAACCAGATGTAGACTTCAAGGTCAGCTTGCAGCAGCCGCGTCTCTGAGATTTACTGAAATTAATCTGCCTCTTATGTATCCAAGAGGACTATAATAGCGATAGTGCTTAGAGAGCTGGCAGTGTCAACTAATGCTATCAAAAGCGGACTGTATTCTTTACCATAAGATTGTCATGAGCCTAGTGTTTATACTGTCTGCCTGTTAAGGTATTTTGTTCTGCTGCTGCAACTGTTCTTGATGTAGTCATATAATCTTTTGCAGCAGTTTCCAATGCATTATGGAGATAGCCAGAGAAACAGAAAAGTTTGTAGGACTAACTTCAGTTTTTACATGCTGAAGTGAGCCATGCCACCATGTTTGTTAGTCTAATTAGAGCCAGCTTGTTACAATTTAATCTGCTTGCTTTCTTTTTTTTCCCCAGTATCTTTCCAACAGGATGCAAGAAGCCCAAACACAGAAGGGCAAGTACATAGTCAATGATTTTCCTGGATCAGTACCAGAAAGAAGTTGGTTCACTTTGACTTTGTGCTTGTATTTCACTTTGATATTGCACTTGTGAGGCAGTGTCACAGATTCATGCGAATGCATCGCTTTCTGGATAAGTGTCAAGAAGCATCTATGAAATTCTACCTATTAGAACATGCTAGTGGCCCAGAAATCACTAATGGGTAAAATCACTGATTTCCTGTCTGCAGATGTAATGTCCTATTTCATTGAAATTTTAAATTAATGTTTCCTTGAGAAGGCCAGAGATGCTAATTTAATTAATGCTGCATATGATAAATGGAGGTTAGTAACTGGTGAAAGAAGGTAGTGGCTTTAAGGAGTAATGATAAAAGTTTCAACCAATACTAATCAGTCCTCCTTCATGAAGGAAAACTCTTTATCTTTGTTTTTCTGGTAAAAGAAATGAGGTGCAGGACAGTTTAACATAATGCAAGTATTTCATGTGTAAGCATTCTAAACGGGAATATGAAGGGGCTAGGAAGCACAGAAGGTGTTTATACTTCTTGATAACAAGCACTGCTATTTCTGAATTGATTCTGCCTCAAATATGAAGAACTTCTGAGTCAGAATATTAGATTGATACAAGATTTATATGGATTCTTTATTCCTCTACATAAATCCCTTTTATGCTGCCAGATGTTTATAACATTCTGAAGTATGGATCAGTTGCTGCTTTCTTGTGGTTGGATCATGTGATTCCTATTCAGACTTCTTATTTCCTGCTAATATAATTGGAAATCTAAAAGCTGCCTGATTTGGAACCTTATTTGAGAAAATATTCTTATGCAGTAGACCTTTTCATTTCAGATACAGTAAAATGAGAGGTGTACTGTGTTTCACAGTAACTAATATGCATAATAGGCTAGTAGGAAAATATTGGTTACTATTAATTATACCAGAGGGCAGATCTCTTGATGATTCAGTAATTTGATTACTGATTTTGATAGAAGTACAGTCTTGGAATTATTTTTTTAAATCTAAAAGGAAATGTAGATTCTCATTTAGATCTTGCTGTTCTTTGATCCATTGCTGGATCCAAATCATTACTCAACTGCCTGTTTGAAAACATTAAATATCATGAGTGACACAGGTTATAGTGCTAGGTCCTTCATCCCTTAAGCTGGCAAAACAGAAGCTGACTGTTCCTCAAGAGGGATGAGTGGCAGGAAATGTTAGAATAATCCTTTATGAGAAAAATGGCTTAGAGATACCATTAGGTATAAGTGAAATTTCAGAATCAATATGAGGGATACAGCCTTTCCCCTGTTGTCGCTTGAATTCTGTAATAAGTCATTATTTTCAAACCAAACTGTGAGCAAGAAGTTTTGGGGTCTGCTCTGCCCTGTAGTAGCATCTGAACACATTTCAAAATTTGAATATAATCCATCTTAGATTTTTTTGACAAATGAAAGTTCAGAATAAGAAACTGTTTCCAAATGGAAAAAAAAAATTAAAGAGAGTGTATTTCATTGTTATTGAATAATCTGAAGGGGACCTGTGTTGCACAACTGTGTGAGCATCCCGTAGGAGATAGTTAAGCTTCACATGCTATCATTAAATCAATCTCTACCATTTCTCTAAGGAGGCTTTTCCAAGTTAGTTATTTTTTTCTTAGGTCAAGAGAGACTATCTATAACTATATTATAATGGTCTGTTTACCAGACCCCTTTCTTGGAAAAGACTTTTGTAAAGTAACCATCATGTAGTCCAGATCACATGTAGGAGTAACTTGCATTTGATGAAGCTACCTATTTTTTATGTGGTCTCATTTCTGTTGGAGAAGAGAATTCAGAAACTGGTCCCAAGGCACAGTCTTATTTCTTTGGTTTACCGAGGTTTTCTCACATGAGAATAAATGGTGCCTCGCTCCATCAAGTTGTTCTCAGAGCCTCTCCAAAAGCTAAAATGCTTGGGCCTTGCCTTTCTTACACTTGCTCATTCTGTTGCCGGTGGGTACTCGGGGGGCCACAGTATCTCGGAAGCAAAGGGTTGGTGAAGAAAATTGATGCCAGCTTTCAAGAGCAAGGAAGCTAATTCAGGGACCAATTTCATCCAAGGTTAATGGAAGAACAGACCTCCAACACAGTATCAATTGGATCAAGCTTAAAGCAATCAGTTATGCCCTGGTAGCTATAACTCTAGTCCTGGTCAGCCAGGCAACACTGGTGATGTTTTACAACGCTTTCTCAGTGGCTTTTATCAATAAGGAAGGAGAAACAAGCTTCTCAGTTCCATTTCCAGAGTAATATTCTCTGTGCCCAAATGAAGGAAATAAAACCTTCTTCAGGAACTACAAACAAAATAGTAGTAGATTCTATTCCAGATAGTTTATAGACAGAGAAAAATGAAACAGATATATAAACACTTTCAGAGGACGACTGAATGTGGAGTTGCTTTCACATAATAAGGCTGTGCATCCAGATCTTGTGACAGTCCTGAAGTACGTGCTGCAATTACGTATTTTCTCCTTGTCTCTTTGTTCAGAATGGTCTGTGTTTTAAGTTCTTACTTCAGAAAAAATCAACTCTAAAGACTATTGGCCTTTCTAGGCTGTGAAACGAATCACCCAGGAACTGATCCAATTCTTCATCCCTATTTTTACCCCCAGAGATTAATTCCATGATAAGCCTTCACTTGCTGTGAAAGGTCAGCAATGCAAAACTATTGTAAATTTTTCTTTTGTATCAATGCAGAAAGGGATTTTCTTTTTTTAATGCATCAAAATAGTAAGTGTTAAAACTGAAAAATTTGCAGGGAAGTTGTAGTTGTTCCTGGAAAATTTGTCATGCCTGTCTTAAACCTCCTTTCTTACATTGATACAGACATTTGTACTTTCGGACTGTCAACACCATTATGGAACTGGTCTGCCAAAACCTTCTATTTATTTCATGGGAAAGGAGGTCAGGAGTGGCCAAAGATAAGGGTGGAAAGGTTGTGAGGTCTTTGTTTTGATGGTTGTGTTTGCCTTTGCTGGCACAGGTCATGAAACTGTGGGCTCGTGTATCTAAGTCCCTCTAGGTGTTTTCTAAACTGCATTTCAGGTTCTAGAATTATTAAAGACTAGCTCAACCATTTCAAATGATCTGTTCCTGTCTCTCCGAGTGCTAAATTGTACCTAATACCCCATTAAAGTCTAACAGCTTCTTACTCTAGGTAAACTAAAACTGGTACTGCACAACCATATTCTACTTATAAGGTAACCTTTAACATACCGCATTACATGTTTTAAATGGATTGTCGGATTGGCAACATGCTGTCCTTCTACTCGTTTGTGAAGGCAGTATTCTCTCTGAAGAAATAGACAACTGCAGACCAGAAATTCTCATGGAGATGATGTTTGGTGTGAAGTTAGCCAAAGAAGTTTGTGTCCTACCACACCTGCTTTTTCCACTTTCAATTCTGTGTCTCTTCAGCGAGCTGTGCTGAGCTGAGCTAGTGTGCTAGTACAGCTGCTTCTGGTCCTGCGCTGTAAGTCAGATCAGTGAAACGCTCCTTTCACCTCCTTTAATCTCATCCCTTAATTGAATATGTAGCCTAAGTGTCTCCTAATACCAGTCCCTTAGAATTTTAATCGCTTTTACTGAATTACCTGATTAAACAGCCAGTATGTCATTTAAAAAGAGATTTCAGCAAAGCTAGTGCCAAACAGCTTTTTAGATAGTGAGCAATGCTTCTTTCCTGAATCTAGTCAGAAATTCAAGTCATCTAATTGTACATTTGAAAATCTGGTGAGTGAGAGTAGAAGTTAGAGAACAGCCTTGTTTATTTATTAAACTTCCAATTGCGATCGTGTGCCATTCCAAACAGGTAGTGCTGGTAGAGAAATAGCACTAGCCTTTTGGTTGGTTGGGGTTTTTTTTTTACTACACATCTTTTCTAAATATGGTGTAAACATGCTGATTTGACAGAGTGTAATTGCATGATGATGGGCTGTGAAGGTGATCAAGGGACTGGAGCACCTCTCATGAGGAAAGGCTGAGAGACCTGGGTCTGTTTAGCCTGAGGAAGAGAAGACTGAGAGGGGATCTCATCAATGCTTATAAAGATCTAAAGGGCAGGTGTCAAGAGGATGGACTTTTCATCTTACTGCGCTTTTCAGTGGTGCCTGGTGACAGGACAAGATGCAACGGATGCAAGCTGGACCACAGAAATTCCATCCGAACATGAGGAAAAGCTTCTTTACTTTGAGGGTGCCAGAGCACTGGAACAGGCTGCCCAGAGAGGCTGTGGAGTCTCCCTCTCTGGAGATATTCAAAACCCACCTGGATGAGTTTTGAATGCAGCCTGCTCTGGGTGAACCTGGTTTAGCAGGGTGGTTGGATAGATGATCTCTAGAGGTCCTTTCCAACCCCTACAGTTCTGTGGTCCCGTGTGTCTGTGTGATAGGGATACCACTGTCAGGACAACCATCTCACATTTGTTCTGCCCCTAACACTAGCCTTAAATGTGAAGTGAAGGTACTCCTGCACTGTCAGTTTAACTTTTCTGTTTACACTCAGGTCTTAGTCTGCAGGTGGAAAAGTAGTGTGCTCCTGGGCACTCTTTTGGAGCAAACCAATTAGTTCAATCAGAAAAAAAGTCCACATACAGTTCTGAGACTGTTCACAGCAGAGATGTTTGCCAACAGATGATATGGAGGAGACAGCACTGTGCAGGACTCTGTCTGCCATACACAATTGTGTAATGCCATCCCAAAAGGCTTATACCGTCATACTTTCCAGTATATCCTTGGCCAATATACCAGAGTATGCAGCATTTACCATAAACTTCTTAATTTTAAAACACCGTTTAAATGGGTTGTTACACATTCTTCAGAATATGTAAGACACTTTGAAGTGAACAAAATTACATAAAAATGCCATCGGATAATACCTGTTTATATCAGGAGGGATACAGTTACAGAGCATCCCATTAAAATTTGGGTACTGTGCTGGCAAGTGCTCAATCTGTTTATGATAACAAGGTGTCTAGAGAAGACATTGGTGACAAGCTTTAACTCAGAGGTGGTAGGGTTTGCAAGTGATACGTGCTATACAATTACTAAGAAAAAAAAGTTGCATTCAGGAGGATTGTAGGAAAATATTAATGAGCACAAATTAGTGTTTATTATTTTAGTATCATGAGAGTGTTAAAAATTTCAGTGACTCACATTGTAATCTTTCTTACGCTTAACCTGCCTGTTTCTGGCAAGTTCTAACTTTAGTTCATTTTTTAATATATCTTGGTATACTAAGTTCTAAAAATTGTGTGTGTTCTTTCAGGTTTGCCTGAATCTATTGTTGCAGCGGCATGTGCCAGAAGTGGCCAGAGAGTTCTTCATGTTGATTCGTAAGTTATGCCAATAATTTTCCTTTTTAAGAGTTAAACTGGCTAGAACTGTATCTGTGTCTATGTCAGTGTGCCCTTCAGCACTTGTGTTTTGTGTTCATCTGGCATCAAGTGATGTTACGCTTCTGTCTCTAACTTATTTTTGGTGTGTTGTTGCCATCAATAGAACAGGCAATTTTTGTATGCTAGCTCAGTTATTTGGAACATAAGTGATGTGGTCAAGGATGCTGTTGATGGCTCCTTCTTCCATACAGACAAGAATGGTTACAGGTTTAGTGCCCTTCATTATCATTCCTGACAGTAAGTATCCCATTCTGGTTTTGTGGGACTTTTTCCCTGGGCTATTATCATTTTATGACAAAATGTTTTACTAGTATCTTATTTGTATCAGTTCTCAATGCCTAGAGAAGTTAATGCAAGTATTTTTGCATTGTAATTGTTGTCAGAATGAAGACGAGTGAAATCTGGCTGATAAGGCAGGAGATGAACACAGGACTCTGCTGTCTCATCTCTATCCTATGCTAAATCAGTTTGTAGGAAGAGTACAGAATATCACTGAAATCAGTTGGTTCAAAAAGTACGTCTGTTGCACTTTGAAATAGAAGTATTTGCTCAAGCACTGGGAGTAGCATGTTTCATTGCAACCTTTTAAGAGATTACATTTCATTTTACTTCTCTTTACCAATTAGCCAAAGCTGTTGGTTGTTTTTTTTTTTAGTAAACTGTGACTCTACACTACAGTGCACGCTGTTTTTTAGAAGAATGTAGGAACTTTGAACCTTGGCTTATTTGTACAACTGCTCAGCAAAATTCAGTAGCGTGACTCAAGTCTAGAGCTCTGGTTTCTGAGGCAAGCTTGAGATCAAATGCTGGAGGCTCAGCTGACCAAGACAAACTCTTAAAATACCACCTTCTGCCATCTAGCACTTAAAAACTCTAATTTTCTCATAACTCTTTTGAGACGATCAATCATTACTAAGCAGCTTTTGAGGCTGCTTTACTGTCTGTGTTTTTCTAGAAGATAACAAATGCAATATATTTTGTGAGATTTCTGTGCTGGATACCTGCCCTTTGCCTGCTGTAGTTCATTATGTGAGACCAAGGTATGATTATACAGATACTTTTTTTATTTTTTCTTGTCAGCACTGCCAGTGCCACTGATTTTTGCTGGCTGCTGGCTCCTGTCTCCTTGCTACTTTTTCAGTCATGTTATTAGTGCACTTACGCAATTTGCTGGTCTAATACGGTTTTGGGAGAGGGTCATAAGCAGGAAGCAGGGGCTACCTAAGCAGCTGCTGCCAAATGTTGTCATAGGCTAAGATGCATAATAATTTTCTAGGGTTAAACAGATTTCAGCTGTGGTAATTATTTGTGCATGCAACCAAAGTGGATAGTTTGGTAAAATTTCATCTGACCTGTGTGTGGGCTAATATCTTACGTATTTTAACAGTAAAATCATAACTGTTAATAACCAGTAAAAGTCTATGTGGAGACTAGTTTCAGGCAACCTGTTACCTCTTCTCGAGCTGGTATCTGCTGGATTGTGGCAGAGAAGTGTGGCAGGTGGGTTTGAGGTGGTGGTAGCAGCAACGGTGCTGTGAGCTTGGATGTTCTGATTGTTAGTACTTGTTTGCCAAAAACTACAAGGTTGGCATAATGTTTTACTTTTACATTGTGTTTTTAGAGCTCTTGCCTTTCTGTGAAAATTCCTGTGATATACACCTGAGTGTCCAGCACCTGGGTTTAGAGACTTTTCCCAGACACACTGTATGTTATCAGGTTTTTTTGTGTCTTGCACCAAGACCTTAAAAAGGATATGCTTTCTGTTGCTCATTTTTTCTGAACAACATTGGTTCAAGATTAAACATTTTTAATCTTTTTTGTCTACAGCCCTTCAAAGGACCCATTGATTTTTTTATACTTTGATTTCTAATTTGAAATCATACACAATTTCAAAATTTTCAAGACTACCTCACTTGGTTGCATGAAACATGGTTTGCAATTGCTCAGTTTGCTATTACACTGCCCACAAAGTTTCTGGTTTCCTGCGTTGGAGTGGTGTGAGGACAGGGGATACGCTTCAGAGTCAGTTGGATTAAGAACTCATCCTAATGAATCTTCAGGAACTACTCTCAGAACCTATGGAAAATACCTCGAAACTGTAAGGAAGAAAGTCCTTAAATGGGCAAATATTCTAGTATTGCAATTCACAATGGGATAGTACACAGCAAGGCAGTACTTGATGCTCCATATTTAACGGAACTAATGATACAATTGAAACAAAGCTCTTAAGATTGTAATAAACTTAAAGAAATATGCAACTACATGGTAGTGATACTGAAGTTACTATAAAGACCTCATGCACAACGTGTAAGGGCATGTTAATTTAAAACATTTTGGTACAGTAATTCTTAAATTAGCTATTAGATTGCTAACCAAATATTAAAAACCTTATCTGTAATAATAGTTAGCCAGTGGAACTTTGATGTTTGGTTTTTCTATCCATGCCTATTTTTAGCTGTGATGAAGAGCCTTTCAGAAAACTCACAGAAGCAGGCAATTAGAACTGTGGAATACAGATTTTGTTTATTACTGTTTTCCCTTAAATATGCTTATTTACATTCACACATGCTTTTGTTCTTATGATGAAAATGAAGGCTTCAACATTTGATTCTTTTTTCCTATGGAGTTATTTTCTAATTCTAGTGCAGGCTAAGGTCAGGGAAAGGTGTACTTAACCAAGGTGTTCTTCACTCATATTAATAGTTGCCATTTTAATTGGTGTATGTGCTCACTGAATCATGGTCTAGAATCCATATCTTGCTAAAAAAAAAAAAAAAAGAAATGTTTATACTATACAACCCCTTCCCCATAAATAGGGAAGTGTTTCAAGCCATCTGCTTTTCTTGTTTAAGTTAATACTCTTGCAAAACAAGCCTACCAAAACCATCAGGAGCCCCCCCACCACGATGCCGTTTGAATTTTAAGTGAAAAGTTAAGTCTAGAAACCTTGCCAGAGATTCATCTGAATTAAAATATTTTAATTTTATTTACTATATGTCTAGTTTAATATACTAATTTTTAGGTGAATTTTCAAATTTTCATTTTACAGAGGTAACAGTATAATTGAAAATTCATCAACAGAAAAATCTGTTTATATTCAGAATATCACTTTTTAACAAGATATGTTGTTCCCTTCTTGAAGGATCATGAGTTTAAATTTTTTTCAGATTATAAGAAAATAAGATTTGTGTTTACTGAAATGCTTGTTTGTGTTATGTGTGCTATTTTGATTAATCTTTTGTTCTCTACAAAGCTCTGAGTTAAGTTATGCACAGGATATAGAAAACGTATATGGATAAAGTCTTTGTTTACAGTTTGCTTGCACTTGTTACCTTGTGTACATCATTTTATTACTTTTAATCTCCAGCAATGTTTGCATTTATCATAATATACTGCATAGGTGATTATGGAAGATAGTTTTGAAGTGGCCTATTATAAAATACTAACTTCTAAGTTTGATTTATAAACACTGTCCAAGCATCACCATCAACAGTAGCTAATCTTATTCAAAATAGTCACTTCACTGCAGTGTTGCCATAAATTCCTCTAGATGGATTTTAAACTAAAGTTAGCTTCTGCCAAATAGTAATTGAAGGAGCTCTATTTCTCTGTGCCAGCTATCTGTCTCAATAAATGTAAAATCTGTGGTTCTTTTCAGTGAGCTACATTTACTGTAGATATTAATGAGCTGTTGACGTGAAATTTCAAGGATATTTGTTAAATGATTTAGAAAAGTAATTTGCAATTTAAAATGTGGAGATTGGCACTTAGTTTAAGTTTGAAGTTGCTGAAGAAAGGTAGATCAAGACTAAAAGTTGGTTACTTGAAGTGAATATACTTCCCATAGTAATTGTTCATATGCATAGGGCTTTCTCCTGATGGCTCTTGATGTTTTCTTTTTTTGTTCCTTTGCTTATTTTCTTTTTATAAGTATGTATCTATATAGTTATGTACTTGTTTGGTTACTGAGGATGGAATTAAGAGGTGAGGTATGTTTAGCTACGTTTTGTACTTGATGTGCAGCATCTAGAATATAGCATTTGTAGACTATAGTCTTATTGTCTACATCCTTCCACATTGAAATATTTGTCTTTCCATATGGAGTTTAATTCAAAGGCAAAGGAGTGTCAAGATGCAGGATTTTAACTCCTCTTGGAGTCTCATTTCCTGCTTTTTGACACCTGTTACCTTTCTTTTGTTTTGACTGCACTTTGCATGCAGAGTACTGGAGTGTTCCTTGTGTCCAAAATTCTGTTTTATTTGAGCGTCCAAAAGCACACTTGGCACCTTTCCTGTACCCCTGACACCATGGTACCTGCTTTTGTAATTTCTTCCACTTCTTGCTTAAACAATCTGTCTCATTTTGTTCAAAACTTGTAAAATACGTAAAGTAATACAACCCATGTCTTCATATAGCCGTCTTTTTGATCTTTAACTTCTGTGGAGTGAGGTAGCTGTGCGAGTACAGCAACCAGAGGGAAAAGGTTGCTTCTCAAAGAAGGTCAATTTTTTGCAAGAAAAATAGAGGAATTTTTAAACTTGCAGTAAGAAAACATAGGAAAAAATTCTCAATTCTGGTGTCTTGACTTTTTTTGAAAATGTTGGTTTTATTTTTATTTTCTTCCAGGATTTGATCTCATAGCAAAGGTATTAGAGAGTAAAACATGGTCTCAGCTGGTCCATGACGTTTACCTTTGGTTATGTTAATATCCCAGGATATAATATAATGTAGGACAAATGACTGCCAGCATCACCGTTTTATTGAGCTGAAGGATCCAAGAGCTGTTTGGGTTAAACCCTTCATCTTGGAAGACAAGAAAGCTTAGTCCACTTCTCATGCTCCAAAACACAATTACTGTGCCAGAATGGGAATTTTTAATACAGGTGACTGTGTACTTCAATAGGTAGCACATGAAACTTTATGGGTTTGAAACATAAGTCATTTTGTGTTCAGATCCTTAAAATCAATGTGGCAGTAACTTCCTTTGCAAAAGACAGCTACTCTGATGGTTCGAGACTTCTTTCTGAAAGATCAAATACAGGACAGAGATGCACAGGCAGCTCTTGGGAGCAATCATGAGGCATCAGCAGCTTTTCTTCAGACATCCCCAGCTTTGACTGTTACACCGTGGCTGTTATGGGCAGTCTTCTTAACAGCCATAGTCCATTAAATACTTTTTCTGTTCTTACTTATGTTTTCCTTGTGTATCTCGTGCTTTTTCAAAAGTGTTCAATTTCTTAGATTGCAGTCTGTCTTCAAAAGGATGTTAGATATTCTCTTGGTTCAGATTCCAAGAATGTTAATTAGTTGGAAACAATTTGCAATTTCAGTGTTCTGGACTGAGATTTGCTAATACTTTGAAAGAGTCTGAAGAAAAAAATTGTGTTAGTGACTGAGAAAAATAATCACAAACTAATGAAGGAGAAGAGAAAATTAAGCTTTTTGCAGAGGTAAAACTGTACTCAGGCTACATTTCCAAAACTTTGCAAAAATGTCTTCAGCAGTTCTGCTGTTACCTCTGAGCTACAGGTTTGAGATTTGAAAAATGTGAACTAGAAGCAGTAGTATTTAAATTCACATGAAAATCCAGATAATACAGGAGAAGTTTTGAGCAAATATCATCTAGGGAATAATGTAATACTGTATGGTAGAAAAAGAAAACATCTGTGCTTTAACTAACTTGGTAGAAAAATTAATTTCTAACTGCTGTTACACTATCAAAATGTTTCATGTCCTTACTTAGAGGATAATTGAATTATAACCCTGAAAAAGGGAGAGAATATCCATCTTTGAAATTTGCTAATAAAAAAAGAGAAGAGAGGAGCTTAGTCCTTGAGACTTTGGGACAATATTTTAGCTTTAATTAGGCTTTGATCTTGACCATTATTTTAAGGAATTCCTCGGTTCATCTTCAGGGCAATTATAACAAAAATATTTGGTTACAGAGGTCTCCTAATTGTAAAACCATTAGTCAGCTCTTTCCAGAATTCCTCTTCAAGATTTTACAAAAAACTTTGCTCGTAACATTAGTACTCATGTACCTTCTTTCTGTAATGTTCTCACATGAGAAAATTAACAATCCTGATTCATCATGTAATGCAGGGTAAACTAATTAAAAAATCTGGGTAAAAAAAATATCTGGAATTTGATGCTTCAAGAGGAGATTAATATTTGTGGTGGTGTAGCATAACTTGGGAAAGGTGCTCAGATGCTAGAGGAAAGGAAGGACAGTTGCAATTCATTTTCCATTTCAGAAAGGCCGTACTGTCTTCTCAAAACTGATTGAGCTTCAGGACAGCATTATAGAGTGCTTTGTTGAAAAGATTGATTCACATCTATGGTGGTTAAAAAGAAAAGCCGTTTCAAAGGAAAATCTACCTGATGAACAGAGGAATGTTTGTATCAAAGATGTCTGACAGCTCACAAATAAACTTTTGTAACTTTCTGTGAAAATAGCATACTCATTTCTCTTACTGAAAGTTTTAATTTTAAATATTCTAAATATGCATGAATTTATATTGGTATAGAGTCAAGAAACCCAGTCCTAATTTTAGGCAGGTGTTTTCTGTGATTTCTGTGATCAATGGCCTTGCTTGCTCTGACAGCCCAGATTGTATTCCATATTCAAGGAAACTTGGAACTAAGCAGCAGATTCCCTTAAAAATAAATCTTCATGGCTGTGTTTTTTGGAAATCCCAGAGGTGGTAGATAATATGTGGATATCGAAAGTTTTATTCAGTGAAATCTTAAGAAGATGCAAGAAATTAACCTGCACCATTGACAGCTAAAACAGAGCTGGAGATATCATTGCATGCAAGTATCAGGACTATTTTACAGATTGAAATCCGACAAAATCAGGCATTTAATATATTTAATTCTCATTGCTTTGTATCCTATATGGTACCGAATAGTAGTACTTTTTCAGCCTCACCCATGTCATTCACATAATGAGGTAAATATGAACTCCTTTTTATAGCTGATTGGAGTTTCTGGTTGGTAACAGGTCTGCAGATCTTCTGCTTAGAGTAACCAAATTGCAGAGTTGACTATGTGGGTTCTTCTAAAGTATAGACCCAGTCCACAGCCTTAAATGCCATGTCACGTTGTTGAAGCCACCTTTATTCAGTGAATGCTGGATTTTGTTGTCTTTGCAAAAGATGTCCTATTTATGTTCTTTGCTATTGCCTTGAAGTAGCTGAAAGACTTTTTTAGGTCAGTTTCTAGTCAGGAGCAATTAAACATTGTTTAGCAGACATCTGTCCTTCATATGCTAAGTAAGCAACATGGGCTGGAGCATCACCCTCTGGTACCTAAAGGAGCTGACACTCCTAATGAAGTCTTTGTCAGTGCAGATAAGCCTTGTCAAAACCAGCCCATCTTAAACAGTAGAATCAAACCTGAATTTCATTTTTCACTTTTATCACACTTATATCTACAATTTAAAAGTGGAGGAGGTTATGATAAGATTTTAAGGTCATTTGATTTAGCAGTCTTCACATTATTCAGTAAAATGCAAAACCCATCATCCTCCCTAAATGGTGTTTTTTTGAGTATGCAATACTATTAGGTGTCGATTCAGGGGGGTATTTTTGGTATCTTTCTGAAGTGCCAGCATACAGTGCCAGAAAACAGTGAAATCCTCAAATAACTTTTTTTATTTTGCAAGATCTAGTGATTTTAAAAAAAATGTTATTGCTGTATTATTTTTCCTTTCAGAGTTGTTAAATATTTAAGATGTGGTATGCATGATAACAAAAGCTAGTTAATTCAACTGATGTTTAGAGAAATGTTGATAGAAAATTTTACAAAAGGGAGGGTAGAGGCTGTCTTTGATCAACAACAGAACTGTTAATTTTCTGTATATAAAAAATGTAAAATAATATTTTCAAGGCAGAAGGTGGTAAATATAAACTGAAGAGTACTCATAGAGTTATGATCATTTTGTACAAATCAGTTCCTTTGGCTCCACCTACAGTATATGCAGTTTAATAATAATTTTTCGAGAGCATCTTAATAGTCTGTAATAAGCACAATCTGTTTTGTAATCAACAGATAACCAATAGAGTTAGAACTTTCCTTCATTTGACGTAATCAATAAGAGAGATGTGATTTCTACTGTCTGGACCCAGTTTCAGTTTACTTAACCCTCCCTTGCGTATCCACCTCATGAAGCATTGGTAGTTTAGACATGGCATGCAATGCAATTATGTTAACTTCCACATCAGCTTCAGTCAGAAGCAGTATAGTTGTGCTCATGTGACAAAGATTTTAGGTTCCTGCCAGAACCTGAAACCGTGGAGCGTGGTATGGATGCAAAAATCTGGCTTTTATGAAAACTCAGTTGAAACTGGCAGACTTGTTGGCTTTGTTCCACAGTAAGTGAAGATGTCTATAGTCATGCACATGTTTGGCCAAGACGCAACATGATGTGTATTTTCCTTTTACTCACAGCATCCTATGTGCTTTTCCCAGCGTTATTCATTTTATCCTCCAAATGGTTTGATTTTGGACTATAGGTCAGAGATGCATACAAATGATTGAAAATGGAAATTTTCCATGTCATTAAGAATTGTGAAATAATTACACCAATTTTTATATTCTGCATCTGTAAAAATCTCTCATGGAAAATATTCTGAATGTCTTAAACTTGGTTGTGTTTTCTTTAAACCTGAAAAGGCTATGTGTTATCTGTCCATCAAGTTTCATTGTTGCTTTTTCTTTGCAGGAGGAATTACTATGGTGGAAACTGGGCCAGCTTCAGTTTTTCAGGGTTATTGTCCTGGATTAAAGAAAATCAGGTAAATATTTCCAAAATTGCTTCTTTTAACATTTTTAAACATTAAGTCTTGGTTGTTTGCATAATTTATTACAAGACAAATTATCACAATGCTCTTTCTCTTTGGTGATTTGACAGATCAAAGAGCTTTCTACTTTCCAACTTTACTAGTTAAGCTTTATCCATCTGGCCTAGCATTCTAGGACTCTGATATGCCTAGTTTATTAACATTATAGTCTGAGAGCAAACGGTCTAGTGCTCAGTCATACTTTTGGGGTTCTTGAATTTATGTAGAAGCAACTACACTACTGTTTCGATTCCTTTCCCAGCACCTTCTGTAAATGATACCCTGATTTTCTCCATTTCACATTTGATTATTTTCTACTCTCTGATGTTTTGGTCCCTTTTGTTCTTCTTGCATGCTTTCAGCTCATTCTTCTTAACTGTGAGAAAGGTAGTTATTAGATCTTTTCATTGGAATGTTCTGTAACCAGGACAAAAAGATTAATGTTAATAGTGTATTTTTCAATGGCCAAAGTTTATTTAATTCACAACAGTCCACTAGAAATCTTCTGAAGAGGATATTTATTTAGGAGATTGAGCACTTGGACTATATTAGCAAACGGATGTTCGTATTATTTACAGAAGCATTATGAGCCTGTTGGTCCGTAGAAGATGGAACTTTGTCAGTTCAGTCTCATGCCTATTTATTACATAGTGCTACCTTCTGGCATAATCAGTCGAGTTGCTCAATGTCAGAACTCAAGATTGTCAGGGTTCTGTTGTATGATTTAGAGATTCCTATGTAGACAGATTAATATAATACCCAAATCAGTGTATTTTTTCATGTGGTCTCGGTGCAAAGCATTTTGGCACAAAATTTGGAACTAACTTGGCTGTGGCAAACCTGTCTTTTAGTAGATTGTATTTGAAGTTACAGTCAACTCTATACTAAAACTTGCATTTCATTTAACACTGTATTTTCAGATTACTAGAGCTAGTAATGTAGTGCAGATGTTGGCATGCTATAATAAAGGAACCAGCTCGAACTATTTTAACTCAAAAAATCTGAATAGAAAAGCCATTAAGACAGTTAAGATGATTCTTCTTATTTTTTTAATATAAGATGGTACAACAAATCATTTGGGACTGTAGAGATTTATAGTTCAAGAGCAGCTGGCATAGTACAAAATGTAATTTTATAATTGTTCCTTGTAAGCAAAAGACAGATACCGATGAATGTGAAGACTGGAGAAAACTGATCCTTGAGAATGAAGAAGTTATTTCTCTTAGCAAGAAAGATAACACTATTCAATATGTGGAAGATTTCTGTTTTGGCGAGTAAGTATTAATATAGAAATATCCAAATAATCTTACGTGCCCAGAGATAAATAATCATATGCTTTTGGCCTCAAGCATTTCACCACGCTACCATATTGCATGTTGTCTCAAAAGTAATGGTGAGCTCTGAAACAGTGCTCTAAGTGCATTTGTTGAAATCACTTGGACTTCATTGAAGCTAACTGGTTCTTCTTAAACAACCTTGTCTGGATGCAATATAATTTGTTGGCCAACTTTGTGAGTTGGTAATTTACTTCTGAGTAGAAGATGGAAGTGTTGTA
>VXAK01020142.1:0-43749 GCA_013399435.1 Arenaria interpres | reverse complement strand
TTAAAATATTTAGATTAAAAATCTTGGTAAAATGTGTTTATTGTAAGTTTTGATTTTGTTTTCTGACTAGCATTTCTTGTCTCCTCTAAAATTCAGGAAAATAATAGAAAAAAATTAATGTCTACAGCACTTTAATCATTTCTTAATAATAGTTCCTTTTTTTAAGAGTAAGACACAATTTCTATATCCTCTTCTCATACTTTTGCTTCACTCTTAGGATGATTTCTCTTAGGTAAAGAATATAAATACAGGAGATGATATGTTATCTAATATGGCTAATTTTAGAAAAAAAATGTTTTTTCCATATCTAGTAGTGTAAGAAACTATATCGACTAGAGAACCAGAAAATAAGTTTGGGAATTTTTTTTCTGGAATGACCCTTCATTTCCAAGTGGCTGTGATATCACAGTTTGCTTCCCTGTAGTTTTAAAAACCATGTTGATCTAGGAGCTTCATAGGAACCCATGCTGACGTCTCTGCAATCGCAACCTTTTCTTTTTAATTTCCTTGAGGAAGTGGAACTTCAGCAATGTAAAACTGTGTCTGAACAGCCCCATCACAACTGACAGGTTTTCAGGACACGTTAGCATCTCTGGAGAAGCACCTTAAAACCTAATCCTGTCTCCATCTATTCAGTAATGTAGCAGCAATTACATAGATCAGTGCATATCTTATGCCAGGAGAGAAAATGTGACAGTGTAGTGTAAAAGGAAGTAAGCCATTTCAGTGATACATAAAAGCATATATAAATCAAATATACTTCAGTAGAGAAATATATATCAAGTAGTAACTTATTTGTCCGCCGCATATACCATGTCCCTAAGTACATATCTTTCTTGCTTAGTTGTAGTCAATAACCAGTTGAGAGATTCAAATAATCTGGAGCAAGGGAAAGATTGGCAATATAGACTATTTTGCTTCAAATACATGAATTACCTTTTTTAGACAAATAATTTTAAATTTTAGCAAATTTCACTTTTAATTAGATGTTAATAGGAAATAGTTTTCCTATTCCACAAGAAATATGGAGATGTAAACATTTATGCTTACCATTAAAATGATACGAACCTTGAAAATTTAAAATGGTCTTTGTCTCTCTAAAAAAAAAATAGAATATTTCAAATGGTTTCATCTAACATTTGGGGTTTTTTTTTTCTTTCTTTTTTTTTTTTTACTTTTTAATTATAATTAATGTTTTAAAAGATTACTTTCTTCAAATAAACATACTTTCCCATCTGCAAGATATTAAAATGGGGTGCTTCAACAAATCTGAACCTTCCTTTAAAAAGGCTTTTGAAATGGAAAATTCTTTTAAACAGTCTTTTCCTCATAAAGAGTTTCCATTTCAATAAATAAATATATATATGAAGAGGGAGAATGGGAAGTGTCTTTCAAAAATATGATAAATGTTCCAATCTGATTTCCAAACCCACTGCTCGTCTACATCTCTGTGGTGTGTGAAGGGGCATTTTCTGAAGCAAGTGAAAAATGACATTGTGATTAAGGCACAAGGCTGTGACTCAGAAGATTAGTAAACATGGAAGTTTTGCCACAGGCATCCACTGTGGTGTTGGATAATTTACTTTCTGTTTCAGTCAGCTCTTCTCTCTGAATGAAACAGGTCTACCTTGCAGAGGTATCGTAAAAGTAGAAGTATTAACGTCAAGTTGCTGTGGTGATGAAGGTTCTGTAAGTGTACATAAAAATAGTGAATATACTCAGACTGCAGTTCATTCACCAATTAATGAAAAGCTATATTTCCTTACATATAAGTAGAGTAGAACTGTTCAATGCAGTTGCTTATTATTATAATATATTGACTAAAGTATCATTTTTACCTTTAAACTGAAATAGTCCCTGCAAATTTGTCCTATGTGTCCTTAGCTCTCCTGTGAAGCAGTGTTTGGAGGAGTATTTTAAACATCCTAATATTTGAGTTTCCTCTGAACTTGGAAAAAAACCCCAGAGGTTCTGTAAATTATTTTAGAGTGCTACAATTATAAGCACAAGCAATACCATTGTGTGATTAAGATGGATATATAAATCAGCACTATTCCACCTCCCTTAGGTTCTTAAAAGATCAATTTTCTATTTACATTTCTGTGTAGGTAAAAATACCTATTACATATATAAATATATATTGAATACATAATTAGACACATATGTATATCAAATATCTTTTAAAAGTTGATTTGAGAATACCAAATACACCCTATGCTGCAAATAAGGGCACGGACTCCGCCAAGTGATGAAGCGAAGACGTCTAATGTTTTATTTTTACAGCATATATAGTCTCTCTTTTGATCATGCGCTGTGCTCTCTACACAGATAGGTTGTGGGGCCTGTCCATACGCCGTTGTGAGTGATACAATTGGCTACATAGAAGTGTTCATACACCCAGGCCAATTAGTCATTATTATTTGTTTTGGTATTGTTATCTATTTTGCTAGCTTGATATCTATATTGTTGTCTTCACATTACCATACAAGGACATTGTTTACTGTTTTCAAGGCTTCCTTTCCATCACTGCAAGAACACCTGCCAAGCTCTCGCTCAGCAGAGCATCTCCACAATTCCTCACTCCCCACAAGCCTACATATACTGTGTCAAATATTCTCAATTCTAAGATATTCTGCATTTAATTGACTGAAGATAGTATTTACCGGATCTTGTCCCACCTCAGTGATGGTGCTTTTATTTTTAAAAGTCTGCTGCTGATTCCAGCTAGGATATTTAGATACAAACCCAAATGTTGGCATCTAATATAAAACAGAAAAAAAGATTTATGCACCAACATCTGAAAACTAGCATTCACAATCCTTACTCGAAAAAGGTTTATGAAGGGATGGTGTCACTACTGCAGAAATAAGTAAAGCAGATATCTGAAATATGCCATTGAAAGCCAGGTCATTTATGTTGCAAAGAAATATGACAGAAAATATACTTTTTTAGATTAATCTTTAGTAAAACAGGATGTGAAGCCAGATTCTTTCTAAATTTGTTTTCATAAAGTACCCTTCTCTCCTAACAAAGCTATATAAAGGAGAAAGCAAGAAAGCAAATGAGCAAGAAAACAAGCAAGCAAGACAAACCAAGAAAAAAAAAAAGAAAACAGGGAAGCAAGGAATTACTTACTCATGTCTACAGTGTTATGGTTTCAGTCTGGGTAGAGCAAATTTTCTTACTGGCAGCTGGTATGGTGCTATGTTTTTGGTGTGGTATGGGAAATAGTGTAGATAGCGCACTAGTGGTTTTGGTTGTTGCTAAGGAGTGAAGGCCTTTTCTGCTCCTCATACTGCCCTGCCAGCTAGTAGGCTAGGGGTGCACAAGAAGCTGGGAAGGGACACAGCCAGGGCAGCTGACCCCGACTGACCAAAGGAATATTCCATGTCAAATGACATCATGCTCAGTATATAAAGTTGGGGGGAAAAGAAGGAAGGTGGGAATATTTGGAGTGACAGCTTTTGTATTCCCAAGTTATCATTATGTGTAATGGAGCCCTGATTTCCTGGAGATGGCTGAACACCTGCTGGCCGATGGGAAGCAGTGAATGAATTCCTTGTTTTGCTTTGCTTATGTGCACGGCTTTTGCTTCACCTATTAACCTATCTTACCTCAACCCACGAGTTTTCTCACTTTTACTCTTCCAATTCTCTTCCCCGTCCCAACTGGGAGTGGTGAGCAAGTGGCTTCGAGGTCCTAATTGCTGGCTGTGGCTAAACAATGATATACAGAATATCTTATTTTGAAAGGGAAATAAATTTTAAAACTTTAATTCCAGAAAACTTACTGACTTCTGCTTTGTTATTTTTATTTTTCATTTCAAGGATGATATATCCATGGTTTATACAGATAAGCTGCACTGTTTACTAATTCTATTGCAGATTTTTTAATTCAGGAATCAATTATCTATTTTCAAAATGTTACTTGGACATTTTACTGGTTGACAAGAACTGGAAAATTGTATAAGGAAAATAAAATTATTTCCAATAAAAAAATGTAAGTAAATATTATTGTGAAAGTCCTGGAAAGAGTCTTTTGGAGGATTTAAGATATATGGTTTCTCTTTAAGAGTTTATTCTTTAAAAGCTATTCTATTATGTATTTTAAATCTAGTCCAACTAGTATTTATATTTTTTCACGTTCCAACTAATAAGCAACTTTTTTTTCCTGTTAGTAAATGTAATCATGCTTTATGCTCATATTACTGAAGACTTCTTCATTTTCTGTTTTTTTTGAAATGTTTCATAAAGGTAGTTTGTCAAGTAATTGGTAATCTTTCTCTTCTCAAAGCAACTATAAACTTCTCCTGTTGTTACTGTTGTTTTGTTCTAATCATGCGTGATTTGATCAAAATAAATATTTTGCTGGCTTCAGAATAGACATTAGTCTTATGACAGGCACATATGGTTAGCAGTATACCCTAAAAGTTATCAGATCATTTTTTAACAAAAACAGCTTGTCTCACAAAGTCAAAAGCTTTTTCTCTGCGCCTCCCCACTCCTATGCTATGGCATTTTAATTTGTCTCGACTTTCATAAACTCCATTTGGGAAGTGAGTCAGTTTCTGGGGTGGAAAACCAGACTATATCTCCTTTAGTTCAGGCCCTGTTAGATGCCCATTGAATAGGCACTTATGTACATCTGTTACCTCGAGTTTCGAAAATGAAGAAGCAGAGAAATGATAGTAAAAGTCAATTTAGTTTCTTTGTTCTGCTCTAACATCAGCATCTGAAGTTATACATTATGCCAGCAGAAGTCATAACCAAGGACTGGCTATACCCCCATGGGCGCAACACTAGGCAAAGCTATAAACACCTGTGTATTCTAAAGTAGTTATGCATTGCTTCTCTCATTCAGACTTGAGTATTTATTTTACCTACCCTTAACTGTTATCTTTTGTATGTAACATGTGCAATGTAATCTGAAAGTTGAAGCTTAGTGTCTTATATTTATCACACATAAAATTAGATCAGCTTATACTCATCTAATTCATTTTATCTTTTTATATCATGCATTAGAATACTTTGGAATCACTACAAATAAAAATGATTCCCCCCTTGTCCCTCCCCTCCTCCCCCGATTTTCCAAAGATTAAAATAGTTGTTTTTCAGTTCTCTATGTAAGCATTTCTTAATTCTATAAGGCTGGAAGAATCTGTAATTTGAACTCCAGATTTAGTGAGCTGATATATGAGAATGCTGCTCATGAAAACCAACTTGTCCTTTAAGTGTTGTAGGATAGAATAAAACAGTTGTTGAACCACAACATTTGATTCAGCCTTTTAACACAGATAACTTACTAATATTTTTTAATTGAGTTCAAATATATTACTCTCTCTCAGGTAGATGGGTGAGGCACTAGTGAAAAAGGGCAGAAATCGGACTCACAGTCAAACATAACATTGCAGAGTACCTATGTTTCAGGCTCAGAAATCTATGCAATCTACCAGCAGCATAACAGGGAAAAAGACAACAGAAGGAAAAAGATGGGCAGGTAAACAAGTCATTTAGCCAAGTTGTTTCCCTGTTCAAGAACTCTGCATACCATGAGTTGGGATTTATTGGGGTTTTTTTTGTTAAATGTAGTGAGGTTTATGATTCAACTGTATTGCTTTTGGTTGAATCTATTTGGCAACCCTTGACAGTGAATAACTTTGGTTTCAGAAGGATAAATTGATGACAAAGGGGATGATGATTTTCTTCCACACTGTTAGAATTCTTCAAAAATTCCAGTAGAAACAAATTCTACTAACAAGAACATACATGGGAATAATGTTCCTGACATTCAAACTAAATTCATTATGTAACAGATCTTATAGGAGTGACCCCATCTAAAAAATCATGAGGTCTAGAAAGAGGATTCCTTCCCATAGTAACACTCTGCCTTTTGAGTCCCAGTATTCCCCCTAGTCCTTGGTATCTTCCCCTATTCCACACGGGAACCATCTGCAGGAAGTGCTATCGGGTTAATTTGCTATATTATCAAGAATCCTTTTGCTTTATAGAGGTTAGATATGACCCACAGACAACATGAAAAGCAGACAGATGGTAAAATTTAAGCTACATAAACGGTGACATTTATGATTGTGGTTAATGCATTTCATCAGGCAGAAACATTAAACCCAAATCTAGATATCAGCATTTTTCAGTTTCCATAGATTCCAAAGTGAAACCTGCCATCAAACATTAAAAAAGATCTTTCCAGCAAATGTAACATATTTTGCTTATCTGTAATGATCAAAGCTGAATACATTTGCATGGTTTCCCTACTGAAATTATTTATTCAATAAAATCCACAAACTCTAACCAAGGGCTCTCATACTTAAATTCTCTTCATTAAGCATTGCATTTTATGGTCTGAAAATATTTTCAGCTGAATTTGCATAAAATGCCTGCACATATGTAGCTAGTCAAGTTGATCTTGGGGAAAAAAAATTGAAAAGAACCGAGAACATTCCCTGTGAGTGATCAGCAAACAAAAGCAAAGTCCAAGGCCTGTCTTCTGCTGGAAGAAGGCATTCTTAAATGTAATTTGATATCATAAATTATCAAAGATAAAAAATTTCCAAAATACACTGTTTGTAACTTTGCATTTTTCTCTCAGTATGTACACATCCTGACTTTTCTCTCTCCCTTTATTGTCTACTATCTTGACAAATAACAAATAACTTTTTTTTTTAATGGTTCCTCCATGTTTTACCTTCCTTAGTCTGTCCCCTGACCTTTTAATTCAGACCCAGTTCTCAACCTAATTTTCAACCCAGTTCTGTTTCTCAATCATGTACCCTTACTAACTTCTTTCAGACTTACACTTCATTCTTTTTTCTATCATCTCCTAAGAGAAATCATGACATAGTAGTAGTCAACAATATTTGGTCAATGACTCAGATATTGCTCACTGTGAAAACGTAATCTCTAAGTTCATGTCATTCAATTCAAGGAAGAAGGTTACTGTCATATGTAACAATTCTGGTTTTTAATCAAATTTTTAACAGTTAGGTCTCAATGACCTGCACTCTGGAAATATGATTCTGTAGGTGGTTTTCTACTTTTTAATCATACTTTCTCCATGGTAAAATATTTTACATTCCCTTACTAAAGAAATCCTGTTAGCTTAAAAATTCATATAACAATAAAAATAGAAAGCAAGCAATTGGTTTGCCACCAAAATAAACCATTAAATTACAAAATTAACAAATTGAATTTGAATATAAAATCTGAATTTTACATTCAGAAATGACAGTTTCAGATTTATATTATTGGTGATAAATTGCAAAAACTGCAATTCGTTTTCCAGAGTCAATAGCAAAGTACTTGTTATTTTTAACTTCCATTTTGGTTATTTCTAACCTGCACCTTAAATATGTCCAATTAAAAGCTTCCTTATAGTAGTCGAGGAGTTATAAGCTGACAAAACTGTACAGGTAACTTCAATCAACAAATAAAGGGTGCATACTTTCTTATGTGCAAACAGAGGCCAATTTAATTAAATAAATTATAGATCCTGAATGGTCTTTCAGGCCCAGTGATATTTCATTTTAAGCATTATAAATCCGCCCTTTCACTTTGCCAGGCTCTGATCAGCTATTCTATTCAAAGTTTGTATACACAAGGACTTCCCTGGTTTAGAATTTTCTCTGAGTGCACTGCCCTCTATTACCTCAGACAACTTTGAAGTTAATGAAATCAGTTACTGGTGGCCCAGCAAAAATTCAGATTAGCCAAACCACCAAATGATGAAGACATGATATGACACAAATTGTTTTTTCCATAAATAACACTGTAACCTGTTGCTGTTGGGCCTGAAGATCAAAACTGCTACAAATGCAGATACTTTTTTTTTTTTTTTTTGTGAGTTGTTGTTTGGCCATAAAGAATAGGAAATCTGTTCCTTAGATCACCAAAATGACCAGACAGAGTCACAACTTTTTAGATTATTAACCAGGTTTTCATTATGAAAACAGCAACAGCAGCAACCTAAGCATAAGAGAATCACCAAGTGGGTAAAGTTGGAAGGGATCTCTGGAGATCACTTGGTCCAACCTCTCTGCTCAGGCAGGGCCACCTAGAGCCCTATCAGAAAACACAGGAGCATCATTAAAAAGAGGGTACTAATGGGCCTGACCATCCTTGCCCACTCCCCTGGGTCTCCACCCTGCCCAGGACCCAAGACCCCACGTCACCTCCCTGAGGCCATCAGACCACAGAGCCAGTTTCCAGTACCCCACAGCCCTGCTCTAGCTGGCCTCAGACTGGGCTGACGATCACACTGTTGATGTTCATCGTAAGCAGACACAGAAGAACAAAGTCTATGTCAAAGGAAGCAACTGCTGGGCAGTACACTGATAGTGAGAGCTTAGGCTACAGTTAAGACAAAACTAAATCAATTCAAGATATTCAAGAACAAAAAGTAAGCATAAATCACTATATACTTTATTACAGGGTGGGCAGGAATGGTGAAAGGAAGGTTGAATGGAGGAGGTATGTGAATAAACCAATAAGAAAATCTACTCACCTTTCCTCACAGACCTGTAATTTATAGAAAGAGATAACTATTAATTAGAAGGAGAAATGTAGTTCCAAGTCTTTCTCAGCTTTTAGAAACACTCTTGGCTTAAAAACAGCTTTAAAAGCTTGTTTCAGCTTGTTCTGGGAAAAGGACAGAAAGTTAAAGTGAATGAAATGTACCTATAGTGAACTGCATGGATTTTGGTGGAAGGAGGATGCTACACAAGAGGAAAGGTTTATGAACCCAAACATTGTGAACAGATTACTAACCATAAGTCAGCATCTACAACTAGGTTATGAATAGTTATCTTAAGAAAGAACCAGAAACTTACTTTCAGAGCACGTTACTATTCACAGTATGATGATGGTACTACCCAGTAAGACTAGCTGCCTGGGGAAACCTGTAATGAACAATGCTTCAATCACATTTCTATCTGCAGGTTCTCCAGTTTTCTCTCTTTTCGGCCCAAGAGCACACCACAAGGATGATGCATTGGTTTAAGTGTGCTTTGTGTCGAAGATGCACTCAGGAGCCAGAACCATGTCATGTGTAATTGTAGCAAGCTTAGTGCAAAAAAGGAAATAAACCTTATGGTCAGGGAGGCCTGCATGAAGTACAGTAGCAGCTACTACTCAGAAAAGAGGCCTCTTTTCTTCACCATATTTGGCTAAATGCAGGCCAACTGAACTTAAAGAAAATAGAAGTCTCCCTTCAGATCTGGCTTCTTAAAAACATATTTTCACTAAAATTATCTGAAAAAAAACCAAAGAAGTGTAAACAGAAACTTAGGTGCCCTCCGTTAGATGAATTCCCCCACTATTGCTATACAAATTATTGTATAACTGCCATGCTCTTTACCTGCTCTTTTTAACTCTCTTCCTTCTATTTATCATCCTGTAGCCAGCTTTGACTGAAGAGCCAATGCACATACACCTTCTCCTTACTTAACATATATTTCTGGTTGATTATGTGAGTTTCAATTGTTATAAGGATTTAATGGAAAACTAGCGTTCATACAGTTGGGGGAAGGGAAAATAAATTGGTGTATTTGCATCTTTCAATAGATGATGTTGAGTATAAAGATGATCAGGAAGTATCTAGTCTCTGCTGTGTTCCCAGGGATCTGTTTATGTGCATGTAATCACTGTGCATAAATTTCCCATTTGTAAGTTTGTGATTGCAATGCCCCATATTTCACAGATATGTTGTGGTGGTAACTGCATTAAAATGGAAAATAAAATGGGGGCAATAAGAGTTGAGTAAGTATCTTAAAAAAAAATAAAAAAACAAATCTCTTTCTGCATGTCAATCAGATGAGGACATGGGGTTAAAAAGCAGGAGTAGCAAGGAAAGGACAGAAATAGATAGGATGTGCCATTTGAACAAAAGAAATGCTGATTCAGGATGGAAAAGGTTTCAGAAAACTAGGTGTCCAGGTTAGGCCAGCCCCTATGGCAGAATTAATTTGCCTGAGTGATACTTGTATAGCAGAAAATCCAACCTGACATTGACCTTACCAGTATTGCTGGAACAATGTTTTCAGAAGGAAAAAATTTCCTTGAAATAAGGATTTCAATAAAGTCAAAACACATGGTGCTCTTCCACATAATGTAAATTTCTTCTTTTTCCTACACAAACCAGGGACGAGAAACAAGGGGAATTCCATTTTTTTACTTGCTTCATTTTTCTACTTCCTTTATAGGAGTAGAAAATCAACGAATGCACTCTTATAATTTTTTCAAAGTTGTTCTAGTGTAAGCAGAGGATTAGACAGCAATTGTCAGCAGTTAGTAACCCCCTACACCTATTTTTTACTGTATATCTTGTCTTGTAGGGAATAAAATTTTTGCTTTTTCTTATTCTTGAACTACAATCATAGAAGAATTTTAAAATGGAAGTAACAGAAAAAAAACAACAAAAACTACAACAATAAAACAAAAACCAACAACTCTCCCAGAATCTTTGAGAATCTTCAGTGTAAACTTGCAGTACTCTAATAGCAGTATCACTGCAGTGAGAGTGAAACACTGACTGCAAAGCCAATCATTCTTGCTGCAGGGCTCATCGAGATAGGATAGGTATTATTCTTGCAAGTGAGGTTGTGATAGTAAAAGATAGGAAGGACTGTTCCTCTGCATACCCTTTATTTTTCCTGTCTTTGCTTCTTCCCCACAAACCTTTTCAAAGTTTCACATAATGAGAAAATATATTTATAATAAAGACAGTCAGAGCGTGGCTCCTTCTCCATATAAGATCTTTGGAGAGCTCACAAATATAACAAGTGCAGATTTGTTCCCATTGCTGACATAGCCATTCTCTGAGGCTCGAGGAGAAGAACAGTAAATGGAAAATAGCTCAGGAGACCTGAAATAGCTCAGGAGACTCAGGACTCCAACTGGCATGATATTGCCACTAGATAGTTGATATGACACATCAGTTCTTCAGTATATAGGATTGAAAGAAGGAAACAAAATAATGCCTTTTTGGAGTCTTTTCTGGAAACATTCTTCTTCCTTTGTTTACAAAATTACAAAACAAACTGGTAGTCATATCACTTTTACAGTATTAGCTGAGTTTCAACGTGTTAAGGTTAATGAGCAGAAAAATCACTTTGAAAGTCCCTAACCAGTGCTCCTTGTAGACGTGAAAACAAGTCTGCCCGTGTCACATAGTCCTCTGCTTACCTCTTAGCTCCTTAAAGCTGGTCACCTGGGGTTACTTACTGCTTCATATTTAAAGCTTTGTTTACAGTAGAATGAAAAGACAGTATGAGATAGAAACTGACTTTCTGTGGAAAGAAATCTTTGTGAATAGCTCAAATTAAATAGTAATCTTTATCAACAAAGAGGTACAGCGATTCTTACTTTTAGGTTTAAGGTAGTTGATTTGACCCAGTTTTAGTTAGTTATTAAATTATCCATGTCATTTGCCTATTTAAACAGCTTGTTTCCTTGGGTAAAATTCCTCTGGCCTAGTTTTAGACTTAAAAACACTTAAGGCTTCCAAAAGGTGACTTGTATCATCCTAAGACAGGTATTCAAAATAGAACAGATGAATCACACTTCAGTCATGATTATTTTTCTTCATTTACTGTAAATGGACATGGGATGACTTAGTGATACTTCACTGTCTATCTTAGATTTCTGAAACTAGGTAAGATTAATATCTTACTAGGTATGATGAATATCAAAAAATGCATTTCACAATTAATGCATAACAAACATGTTTGCCATCAATCAAATCAAGGCCCATATTACAACCACATAGATTAAACTTTCCAGTAGCATCATGGTTCTCTGTATGCAGCTGCCAGTTCTACCTTTGGTTATTGCCCTCTACTTCTACCCAATGATAGAGGTCTTCATTTAATTAGCGTCAGTGAATTAACATCTTCCTCTTTCCCTGCTTTTCCTTTATCTTCAGTCATCACTGTTGTTAGGTCACTCTAAGTTCTCTTTATCCTTCTCCACCTTCCATCACATCCCTGTGAGTCTACACGTCTTTGGTCTATACCAAATTCCTTGTTCTTTTCACTTTTCTGGAGTGTCTCTTTACTTCTTTTCATTTAATCTGTGTTTCTCAGTCATAAAGCTCAACTGGAGAGCAAGACAGGTAACTTCACAGAAGACATCTCTACTTCACCAAGTCTATTGTCAGCAGGGAGCAGCTTCAGGCACTGTAGGAAACAAGTTCATGGGAAGCAGAAACACCTACCATTGCATTTGAAACCTTCAAACAATGAAGTGGTGCTTCAGTCTTAAGTACAGTTTAGGTCTACAGTAATCTAAATGGTGTCTATATCTGGGACTTCACTTGAAGAACTCTGTTCAAGAATAAGAGTTCAAGTGTAGATTTTGCTTGAACCTACAGATTCTTAACTCAGAGAATAATGTCACTCTTTACTGGAATTGTGCACGTAAGTTTCAGTTTTACTTCATACGACATTAAAAACCCAACAACAAAACCAAACCTGTATCAACTTTTATTTTTTAAGCAGTGTTGAAAGGTACCTTAGTTTTTTTCAGCTGCCATCTTGCCAAACAACCTGTATCCAAAGTAGGACTTCTTTAATGAAGAACAAGCCACATGGAAAAGTTACTTTACTGTTGCTGCAGTTTATGCCTCACATATGCCAAAAGCACCCCTCTAACATGTGAAACAGAATTTCATTCCTGATAACTACAGGATTATGGAGGAACAGTGAGTCCCCAGAACTCATGAAAGTGACAATATTTGAAATCAAATATCAGACAGTTTTGTACCAGATAGAAAAGACATATTATACACAATATTAATGAAATATTATGCTCTGATATAGGTAGTAGACTCATTTTATTGAATAAATGGTGGATGACAGAAATGTTAAATCTGGCATTTGATCATCTAGAAATTCACCTATCATAAACCCAATATTTTCAGTGATAATACAGCTTCTGTTTCTCACAGAACTTCAGGTTAAATGTAGCCAATGCCTAAGTTTGTTTGTAAATCAACTAAAATTTTTTGAGCTGGTATTAATTGTCATATTTTAATTATATGTTCTTTTCTGAATATATATTGACTTTCCTCAGAGGCTTGTCTTTAAAAAAAAGAAATATTACCATAAATCAAAACTTTTCTGACTTATATGTCAGAAAATCATACAAATGCAGAAATCATACAAATTTCACACAGATAAAATCACTACACAGCCAGGCTAGTGTCAAAATAGCCAGGTAGTTTCTTTGCTGCTCAATACTCCTACTCCAGTGTCCCAAAGTTTTGTTAGAGTACTACATCAGTTTGGTAGATTTAGCCACGACCTTTCCTGAAAAAAAAACCGAACAAAACAAAACAAAACAACAAACCACAAGACCCCAAAACATCACCAACTTAATTTTTAGATCATTTCAAATAGTATTTTCCTTATCTGCTTATGAAGTTGGAATATTTATTAAGTCTACTTGTAGGACAGTGATATAAAAATAGATTTCCCGTTTTAATAACACACTTTTTGTTTTTCAGATTTTGTTTTCAGATTTTTTGGGTTTTTTGATGGACTGTAGGACATGAAAATTAGAAGTTCTCCTATACTTCTGCAGCTTCTACCACATCCCTGTGAGTCTACATGTGTTGTCCTCTTTATATTAAGTTCCCTGTTCCTTTCACCTTTTTCCAGGGTAAATTATTACTTCTTAAAATGTTTTTTCCAAGTCTTTTATACATTTATTCCTCCTTCTTATCTGAGGATGATGACACCTCCTTTAGTTCTCTCTAACGCTATTGGACATATGGGTTACATCCATGAATTTCTACTTTCTGAAGAACTTCTTATGCTGAAGTGTTTTCATGCTCTATTCATTTGAATCCAACCACACTATCAAAGATATTGACGAGCAGATATTTACAAAGTAATAATTTTGAAACTTGGAAAAATACCTTATAGACAGTTACATCAAAAATCAACTATTTTATCTGAAGATTTTGTGAGATTTTTATTCAATTTCAGATTACTTCAGATGACATCTGAGAGAATTCCATTTCTTGTTATATTCTTAAAGGATTTAAGTTTATAGCTGCAAACTATGCAAACTTGCTTTAACTGAATTCCACCTTAAGCCCAGAATAAAATTCAAAGGCTAAAATACGTGAATTTTAAATTAAGCAAGAAATAAATAAAAAATGAAAAGCCACAGTAAAACTAAAAAGCTTGTCTTTCTTATTCTTCCTCCTGGAACATCTAGTAGATTTTTTTAAGTTATTGGCTGTTTTCAGCCCCATAAAATTTACTTACCAAATACTGAGGTGAAATAGTTTAAGGGCTCTCTTTAGGAAAAAATTCTTTACTGTGAGCGTAGTGAGGCACTGGAACAGGTTGCCCAGGGAAGTTGTGGATGTCCCATCCCTGGAAGGGTTCAGGGCCAGGCTGGATGGGTCTTTGAGCAACCTGGTCTAGTGGGAAGTGCCCCTGACCATGGCAGGGAGGGTTGGAACTTGATGATCTTTAAGGTCCCTTCCAACTTTAAACATTCTGTGATTCTATGATTCATGGAATTGAACAGCTTTCTTTAAACTCTCCAACAAGTACGATCATCTTCATTAACTTGTTTTACTAAACTGCTTTTCCTTCTTTTTTTTTTTTTTTGTTTTCATTAGATTTATCTCTGAATTTGAATCATATATTAGATATGTAATCTATTTTCAGAGTAATTCTGGAAGTCTAAAGGGGACAGAGAACAATGCTCTTTCTGTTATTCATAATTGTATTTTAAATGTTAAGGTTCACTTGTATTTTTTTTTCTACTGGTATTGGCCATGGTCAGAAGCAGAATGTCAGTTATTCAGACTACTCATCTGGGCTCATATATCAGAATGAATATGAAAAATGAAAAATCACTTGTCCAAAAAAGATTGCCAGATTCTAAAATCAGACTAAAATCCTGCTGCCCTTGACTCCAAATATTTTTCCTAGTATTTTATAATTCATTTTAAATCATTTATTGATAAAGTTCTTCTTCCACGAAAATTTCAGATGCCAGAAAAACTTTCTATATGTGTCTGCGAGCTGTTCCAACTTCACTTTCTTTGTTCATATGCAGTCCTAATCTTTATAGACTAAATCTGTAACTAGTGCTATAACCAGCAGAGAAGGCAGGCATAGGAAGAGTTTGATTCCCCATCTGTAATTCTTTCCTCATTTCAGCCATGTGTTTTGATAAACTTCAGTACTGAGAAAAAGGACAGTTAAATATCTGCTTCATATTAGTAATTTTGATTTCTTTTGTTCTTTTTCTCTCAAAGTTTCATTGTCATTTTTCTTTTACCATATCTCTGAAATATCTTTTTCTTCTGAGGATTATGGCAAACACTAATCCAACTTAGGTATTGAAAATGACCTAATATATCAGTTTGGAATGCTGCCAGCTGTAGAAAAATCTCATTCTTCTTTTCTCTATACATTTCTTTTCAGAATATTATCTGCCACAAAAGAGGCCTTTGATTCACCAGTTAGAACTGCATTTTTGTTTTGCTAGCTGATTTTGCTGATAATTTCATCATTTACTCTCTTATTTCTCATTTTTCCCACGTAGTATGCCACAGCTGGAAGGTATTAAATAAAACCACCTAGTTAACCTTTTTATATCAGAGGTGTGTACTTACAACAGGGCAGCTTTAATGGAAACAAGGCATCAGTTTTGTATAAAGGTCTCAAATATTTGCAACATGAAGGAACTCTTTAGAGACTTGATACCAAAAAAAAAAAAAAAACCACACCCAAAAACAACCCCTGAATTGTTTTCATAGAACCATAGAATGAATCATAGAACTGTTTGGGTTGGAACAGTCCTTTAAAGGCCATCTCATCCAACTCCCATGGCCAGGGACATCTTTCACTAGATCAGGTTGCTCAAAGCTCCATCCAACCCAACCAGCACTTCCAATGATGGGGCAGCCCCAACTTCTCTGGACAACCTGTGCCAGTGTTTCACCACCCTTATCATAAAAGTTGTCTTCTTTATGTCCAGTGTAAATCTACCCTCTTTCAGCTTAAAACCATTGAAAGAGAGAACTTCCACTATTAGGTTTTCATGTGAGTACAAATCATTTTATCATAGACATCAACTTTCAGTTTGCATCTGTGCTTGTACTCATGCAACTATAAATGTCTGTGCCATATAGTTGGTTAAGCAAGAAACTGGATGTCTCAGTCTCACCATGGAGATCTTTTCTTGGGCAATAATCATCAGATTTTCTACTGCTTAACTGATTTAAATTAGCAGCTTTCAGGCAACGTCATCTCTCTAGCAATTTACTGCTCATATATGGGCTCATAATATTCCTCTAGATAGAGTTAACTTGAATATATAAGGCCTTAGGTTGTTTCTGAAGAACCTAAAATTTAAACGGGTCCATCATGTGTTTTATCTCTTTTATTCTTGATGTAATTTTAAAATTATTATTAATAACACCCACATGTTTATTACAAGAATAAATTGGTAAGTGTGTGTTTTGTTTTGTTAGGCTTTGTTTTGTTGGGTTTTGGTGTGGGTTTTTTTGTTGTTGTTTTGTTTTGTTTTTTAGTTTTAATTCACAGTGCAGTTACTGACTCTTTACAGATATCATACCTCCTGTTTGAATCACCTGAAGATCCTACATCAGTAGCAGCTAGAATCCACAGGTCTTGGATAAAGATAGGAAAGTTCCTCATAACTAGAAAACTGCAAGACAATTTGTCCATGAGGAAACAGCTAGATAATGAAAGATTTTAACTCTAATTCACCTTCTTTTTGTTTTGTTTGCTTTTTCTATGTTAAGGTGGCAACCCTTTATGGCAAATTTTTGTGACTCGCATACACTCTTTGTCTACTAGAAATAGTTAATTTCCAGGTTAATTTTTCATTTTGCAGGTGTTTACTTTGTTACAAGTTAGCTCTGAAGATTTTGGTGTTTATCTTAACCTATTCTTAGTCCAAAGACTTTGGTAGTTTAGTTACTTTTCTCTGCTGATATTGTCATCAATGCTGAACCTTTAGGTGATTGTCATTTCATAGGGCATAACTCAGTCTCTCTTAGTCTGTTTATTTGTCACTGAAACTTCAGATTTAAGGCACAGAACTGTGTTTAATGCTTCATTCTTGACTCAGACAAAATGCCACTGCTGATGGAGATCTAGTCTGAAAACTGCCAGATTAAGGTGTCAGAAATCTCAAGTGGGCAAATCATCCCAATAAATCCAGCCACTGGCATAGTCAAATGTTCAGGACTCAGGTTATGAATTTGCTACAAAATCAAGTGTTTGTGAACACATTAGTGTTAACTTATTCTTATCTGAATTTATGTGTCTGCAATATGGCCATACACACCTGAGCTAGCTAAATATAATTAGCTAGATCACTTTGTAATTGAAAGAGAGAGGTGCACTTATCCTGATGAGATTCATCTCATCCTGATGTAGATAACTAAAATAAGCAAATGAAAAGGTAACTATTTTCCCTCCTTTGGCTAAGGTTGGGATGTTCAAGTTATAAGTGGATAGCCATCCACTGTAGAGATCTCAGATGGGATTATGTTGTGGTTTAACTCCAGCCAGCAACTAAGCACCACACAGCTGCTCACTCATCCTCCCCTGGTGGGAAGGAGGGGAGAATAGGAAGGATAAAAGTGAGAAAAGTCATGGAATGAAATAAAGACAGTTTAATAGAAAAAGCAAAAGCCACGCACACAAGCAAAACAAAACAAGGAATTAATTCACCATTTCCCATCAGCAAGCAGGTGTTCAGCCACCTCCAGGAAACCAGGTCTCCTTCAGGTGTAACCATTACTTGGGAAGACAAACACCATCACCCTGAGCATCTTCCGCTTCCTTTTTCTTCCCCCAATTTTATATCTTGAGCATGATGTCATATGGTATGGAACGTCCCTTTGGTCAGTTGGAGTCAGTTGTCTCATCTGTGTCCCCTCCCAACTTCTTGTGTACCCCCAGCTGACATGCTGGTGGGCTGGTGAGAAGCAGAAAAGGCCTTGACTCTGTGTAAGCTAAGATTATTATTATCGAGTATTATCAAAAAGTAAAAGTATTATCAACACTGTTTCCAGCAAAAATCCAAAACACAGACTAGGTACTATAAAGAAAATTAACTCTAACTCAGGCAAAACCAGTGCAGATTAATTTCCATAACATGGTATCTTCTTTTGTGTCTTTATACGTAGAAGTCTATGTATGAGACTATGTCTAGGCTACCACGATCCCATAACAGCAAATGGAAAATATAACTAATAAAGTATAGAAAATATTGCAGTATATTTCTAACACTTATTTCAGTTATCTTCAGATAAACCCATATTGTCATTTGAGGTGTTTTTGTGTATCTGGCATATGGGTCACACTGGAAATTTTTGTTTGGACTGGCAGCTGGAAGCCAAATTTGATATATTAGAGATTTCAAATGGAGACACCTCCTTACGCAGGCCTTCAGAAAAGACAGGGAAAGAGATCTTCTAGGCCAGGTTGCTCAAAGCCCCATCCAGCCTGACCTTGAACACTTCCAGGGATGGGACATCCACAACTTCTCTGGGCAACCTGTTCCAGTGCCTCACCACCTTCACACTAAAGAATTTCTTCCTAATATCCAATCTAAATCAACCCTCTTTCAGTTTACAACCATTACTCCTCATCCCATCACTACAGTCTCTGATAAAGAGCCCTCCCCAGCTTT
The DNA here is from genome assembly GCA_013399435.1 of Arenaria interpres. Classification (NCBI taxonomy): domain Eukaryota; kingdom Metazoa; phylum Chordata; class Aves; order Charadriiformes; family Scolopacidae; genus Arenaria; species Arenaria interpres. The sequence goes on along the minus strand of VXAK01020142.1, from coordinate 25,042 downwards.
CTTCTATGCCCCCTTTAGGTACTCGAAGGCTGCTAAAAGGTCTCCCTGGAGCATCCTCTTCTCCAGGCTGAACAACTCCAACTCTCTCAGCCTGTCTTCATATCAATAACTTCATTTTTAATCAACAGGATAAGAAGCTTTATACCTCATAGTAATAGTATAGGAGTATCTTAGTTCAAGCCAATGCTCCAAATAATTGCTGACTATGTCTACATTGCTGAAAGAAGTGCAGGGACAATACCTTGCTTTCAAACCAGCCAGCACAGAACAATTCACATCCTTGCTTTGATCACATTCCTGTTGGTGGATTTGATTGAGACATAATTCTCCAGAGCAATCAAAACCTGAGGTGAATAGCAAACTTACAGTGAGGCACTGAATGATCAGGTAGACAGTTCTTGAACTCACACTGGTCCTATTTTATTTAGCTTCATAGGTAGAACTACAGAACAGGAGCCTGTTCTGGTGTGGGCTTTCTATGAGGTCACAACTTCCTTCAGGGCACATCCAGCTGCTCCAGTGTGGGGGTCCTCTGCAGATTGCAGCATGGATATCTGCTCTACCATGGAACTCCATGGGCTGCCAGGGGACAACCTGGGTCACCGTGGTCTTCACCACAGGCTGCAGGAGAATCTCTGCTGTAGTGCCTGGAGCACCTTCTCTTCCTCCTTCTTCACTGACCTCGGTGTTTGTAGGTCTGTTTCTCTGACAGACTTTCACTTTCAGCTGTTGCAGGATGTTTTTATCCTTTCCTAATTATTTTGTCGAGGAGGCATTACCAGCATCGCTGATTGGCTCAGTTTTGGCCAGTGGCAGGTCCATCTTAGGGCTTGCTAGAACTGGCTGTCTCCAGCAAGGGGGGAGCTTTTGGCTTTTGGTGTCTTCTCACAGAAGCCACCCCTGCAGCCTGTCCACCACCAAAACCTTGCCATGTACACCCAACACATAAGTAAACATCGTAGCCACCTACCTACAGGCTAGTAAGCCTCACCTTAATCTCTGGGAAAGTGATGAAGCAGATCTTTCCAAAAGCTATTTTCAAGCACATGAAGGACAAGTGATTGAGAATATTCAGCATGGATTTACCAACAACAAATTGTGCTTCAGTAACTCCGTAGCCTTCTATGATGAGATTTCTGGTGGCATGGATAAGAGCTGACTGCCAATAAGACTTAAGGGGTAATAATCAGCAGGTACAAAGTCCAACTGGTGGCCACTTAACAGTGTTTTCTCCCAGGGATTAATAATGAGTCCAAACTGTTTTTATTAATACAGGATGGGACGAGTGCAGTCCAAGGAGATAACATTGAATTTGGTGAGCAGTCAATATGGGAATGCAATGCTGTTACTCAGAGGGACCTGGGCAGGCTAGAAAAATGGACTGACAGGAACCTAGTGAAATTTAATAAAGGCAGACACAAAGTCACACATTTGCAATACAACAACTGTATGCAATGGTACAGAAACTGGATGCCTCCTTTTAAAGAGGACAAATGCAATATCTTTTGCAAATGCAGTTTCTTTTTTTAAAGACTGATGAAGTTCTAAAGAAGTTACTAAGAAATAAAAAATACAAATACAGTGGAAAAATCTAAGATGTAATACACAAATTAATAATTCATTATTCATAAAAAGGTAAAATAAAGGAAGTTATCCCCTAAAATATTTTGTTTATTTAGCATTTGAAGTAAAATGATGAGGCATTTAATTAGTTCACTTACAAGAAGCAAAATGTTTTGGTTTTTTATTGATTCTAAGTGGTAAGACAACATCCTAAATTATCTCACTTATAAAGATTTTAAATTGGCCATCCAATTAGTCATAGAAAAAATATCTAAATAGAAAAACAGCAGCATGAGTTTGGCCAGGAATAATGATATTTAGCAGTGCATTTGATATATGGTTACTGATACTGCTTTATACTTTCCCTTGAGTATCAACACTGATTAAAAAAGGAGGCAGGATGCAGGTTTCATTATTGATTACATTGTCTCCAACTTTGCACACAGATTTTTTTTCCCCAGTTTATAATAGCAATAACTACCTCATTAAAAGAATTTCCTAAGGATTAATATAATTGAATGGCTAGGCTTGATAAGCATTTTCAACTAATATTTTGGTTGCCAACTCATCTCCAATAAATGATCTAACTTTTTTTATGGATATTTAGGCTCATTTTGAGATTGGTCAAAAATTGACTTGACAACATCCATCAACACCTTCATGTGAGCAGGAGGCTCACAAACTCAGGAGGCAAAAAAATGACAGAGGCTCATCTCAAACACATTTTACCACTGGCTCCCGTTTCCTCATTATTCACAAGATTGCTGTTTCCCAAGGCAATATGCATAAATATACTACAAGCAAACGATAACATTTTCTTCTGTTTCTCAAATAAGCAGTTTTCTGTTTAACCAGAACTGGAATCAACATTGGACTAATAGTCTCAAGAGAATAAAGATTACTATATTTTCTGTAAAACAAGGGATCTTTCATATGGAATCTAGCCCAAAACTTCAAAGGAGAAACATGGAAAAGAGGAAACAAAGACGGATATATTTCGTTAAGAATGTCATTGATAGAAATCAGTTCTGAGCAAAGGCAGCTTTTAAGAATGAAGTTCCAGAGGAACATGTCCTTCTAGTACTTTGCCTGAAATCTGCAGTATATGTCTATAAGTACATATAAGAACCCTGTACTATAATTATATGTTATTATTCATGATTTCAGGGAAAAATAAATCTTCAATCTCAGATTTAGGTTATTCACTTTTCACAGATAGAGTCTTTTGACCTTTTGATCTTTTTAGAGAGAAAAGCTCTGATCTCAGAGAAATGTACATAAACAACACATGTGCATAATTCTATTATGAAAAACAAAGAATTTTGAATTATGAAGTATGATTAAAAAACAAGAAAGCACATAAACACTTATTCTATTTAATTCCAGGGGCAGATAACAAAGCAGTACTATGTAGTTGTCTTCAAAAAAAGTTGTGGTATTTACCTTTCCCAGACAAAGATTGGGTATAACAAGTTCTTTCAAAATAAAAATTAAGTACAGATTCGTATCACAGCTAAATGGCCTGAAGTATCCGAGCATTAGCTTCAAGCTTTCAATAGTGAAGAAATTGCAAAAAAAAACCCACAAAAATTTCTTCGAAGGAGGTAGATTGTTGTCTGTTTGTTCTGTTTGTGAGCTAGTCACATACACTGCTGGAGTAGGAAATTCTGAGTTGTAGACCGAATTCCCGGGGAGTGCAGTGGCTCCCACCCAGCACACATACCATGCTTTCCTTTCCATGCAAACCGGGGCAGGGTGGAGAAGCAAGCAGGTGGAACTAAGCAGAGGGAAAGAAACTAGATATGAGAAGAGGGAGGAAAACACATAAAAATTAGATAGAAATAATAAAATAGAACAAAAAAAAGACCAAAAAATAATTTGAAAGATAAACGCTCAGAAAGCAGGCTATCATTGTTTGAAATCTTTAACATAACCTTCCTGAATTATGAAAGTCTTCTAGGTCTGCATGGGTGTTTTTTTCAATTAATAGCTTACTTTGAACTTAGGTATTGATTAAGTAGTGATGTTCAGTAACTTTAAAACCCTGTACACAAAGTCCTGTCAGAGATCTTCCTCAGGATAGCCAGTCAGTTGTAAAAGCTGCTAAATTTATTGATAATACATGCTGCTTGACACAGGTAGTACATTCTGCTTCAGAAATTCATTGCCGTGTCTGCTGCTATGGATTACTTCTCTCATGTTACATGCAAATGGTTTTAAAACACCAGGTGGAACAGTGAAAAATAGGAGACAGTCATTGGTATGTGTATGAGGAAAGATACAAGAAAAATTATCTAGTTACTTTTAATTCTTCACCAAAACAGTGTTTGCCTCCCTGTTTTGCCTTTTTCTTCCTGAGCTTCCTAGGAACAGCTACCACTGGTGTTCCTTCCTGCTGTGTCAGTCAGACTGAGAGGAGACCACAGCTCCGTCACATCACTTGATAAGTAAAAAATATGCAAGTAGAGCTCCCCACAAGATAGGTTCTCCTCTGCTGTTTCTTTTTATGGGATTTGCTCTTTATATAGCCTTTGGCATGTGACTTTTGGGAAACAAAGCTAAGAAAGATAACGGAGAGTTGGGTGAAAGAGGGCTAATCCTTCATTATCCCCTCCAGGAAAACCTGCAGCTGGGTCCTTAGTCTATTTTTATTAATGTTAACTTATAATGTCATGTTGTCTTTGAGGTCCCATATCTTACATTTCATTTTAAGGGGTTTTGTTCACTGGAATAAATATGGAAGTATATAGCTATTTTATACCTTTGCAAATTAAATATATTTCTGGTAATAAAGTGAAAGCTTAAGCACTAACACAAGTGCTAACATAAGAAATGTTTTTGCACACATACATATTTTTCATTAAGAAAAAGCAGATAAAGTATGGATATATATTATGGTATGTAAAATTCCCTAAGATATAAATCACACAGAAAAAAGGAGGAATTCATTTGGTTCGATATACACATTGTCAGTCTGAATGTCTGCACCTGAGCTAATCACTTTAGGCTCCCTAGTAGTCAAAGGAGAGAAACAGGCACTTCTAGGTCACAATTCCTCTTATCCTAAAATAGGCATCTGAAGTAGGTCAGATGAACTGTGCCCTGAGAGTGCCTATTATTCTCTACCAGCTATAAAGGGAGCCCTGGCTGATTAATTCAGATTCAATGTAGATGTTTAAGGAAGATGAGATGAATCCCATTCAGGGAATCCAAAATGACTATTAAGAGACCAACAGCAAAAAGTGACAATTCTTGTTTTCCAGATATATAGAATCCTAGATAATTGCATACATTTAGGTACTGACTGTAGGTTCCTAAGTTATTTAGGCATTTTGGAATATTTTATCTTATTTCACACTGTATTTTCTTTTTTCTCAGAGAATCAACTTTTTATTACTGTATTTTAATCTTCTGATCCATGACTCATATTCTCTTTCTTTAAGAAAGATGAAAACCTTCTCCAACCTTAACAGACTTTTATGAATAAAATCTTAACAAAGCAAAGTAATTCACCTTTCATCTATTAAAAAAGTCCTGTACTACCAATAGCTTGGGAAATATAACATTAACGACAGATCTGCCATTAGGCTCACCAGTATAACTTGATTTCAGCAGGAGTGCTTTAAACATTTTAGCAGATCAACACCTGAGTTTCAAATCAAGCCAGAATGCCTTGGATTTTCTCTTCCAAATTTCTATGGAGAAATAATGGAGTCGAAACATATTTCTCCTCCATAACTGTGACTCTATTTCAATACTGAAAATACTGGCTTATCTAAGAAATGGTTGTTTCAAATGTGAAAACAAAACAGTAGATAATGGAAGAGGATTTTTAATGAAAAAGATTTTTAAGATGATATAACAATATCTTACCTACAGCATACCAGACAGACCTTAATCCACTTAAAGTACACATGGATAGTTTATAGTGCCTCTAATCAGTAAATCAGTAAATTTTCCAGTGTCAGTGAAAAATTTTTGATCTAAAAGGTTATTTTTAAGTCTCTCACGATTTATTATAGCAAAGAAAGTATTCCATTCCATTTTATCACTGTCAATGTGGGTATATTATGATCATCTTAAAAAGAAAATTTAAAAACAAAGAAACCCAACCTATAAATTTTATCATTTTTCAAGTTATATGCTGGAGAGGAACTAAAATAGTAATTTTAGATAACAAATGTTTTCCAGTCTTTGGTATCCCAAACAAGAGAATAAGCAATGAGTATTATATAAGAAATATTAATAGGATTTAAAGCCCATTGAATTGATAGGATACCTTTCATTGACTTCTTTGGGATTTTGATCAGATCCTGCAATAATGAAATACACTCAATTCCTTTGGGTTACTCAGAGCTTGCTAACAAAACAAATTCCAGGATACGGTGGTTTGAAAAAAAGAAGATATGGTTTAGCCTCTGAGACTTCTCCCAGTTCTGTCTTTCTACATACAGATACTTGTAGCAAGCAAGATACTTCCAAGCTTACTTTAATTTTACCATCATCTTAAAATCTTTCAACCATCTGAAAACTAAGCATCCTAGCAATTTATGAAGGCTCCTTCTACACAAGATAAGAACCTCTAGAAAGTGTTGCAAGTGACAGAACTTCCACATGTATTTTAGATTAATCCTTGTCTGGTTGGTGGCTCTCTCTACTGACTGTACATGAAGTTTAGACACCCAGTTAATAAAAACTCAGCACTCCTGAAACCCTTGAAAAAGCCAAATATTATAAACTTGTACATATGTTTCTAGTGGTATGGACTGCTAGAAAGAAATCAATCAAGAAAGAAATCAATGTATAAAGAGAAGAGGAAAAGCATTTCCTCCTCTTCCTTCAGAGAACTAAACAAGCAGTATAGTTATTTAAGCTTTTTACCAATGTATTTAATACATATCATGCTTGAATCCTTTGGTGTTTGTTTTCTTATAAATGTTCCTACAGCAAGGGTATTCCTAATATCTCACTTTGTTGTGTGGATTACTTTGATTCCAAGTAAAGTAAAGCTCATATTTCAACCTTTGCTTCCATGGAGGTATAATGATTTGTCAGCTTCTGTCTCATAGCAGAACCAATTTTCGTTAGCAACATATTAATTCTGTAGCTTAACCCTTCATCATTTTGCTTAGCTGAAATTATCCTGGTTATTAAGTGCTTTACCGGAGACAGACATACAATCTCATGAACACATGTGTATGTATATAGGAATACACGGATGCATAGTGTCACTACACAGAAGTTTTATCTTAGTTCTAAGTGCTTGAAGTACTGCAGGATGTATTTTATGTCACCAGACAGGTGTTTGAATGAAGCTAGGGTACACAATTCATGCCTGAAGGTGTAAGATGTAGACAACTTTGGGATTTCAAAGCCCTCTGAGATACTGCCGAAGAATTCTGTAGAGCAGAGAGAGGCAAATGCGGAGCATCCCATTTATGATATTTTAGAAGCTGTTCTGAATGTGAAAATGAGTTGTTCTGAACCCCAGAAGTTCACCTTGATCTTGTCTGGGGAGGCAACTGGATGGTTTAGTCCAAAAGACAGTCAGGAGAAAAATGAATAGTTATAAAATAACAAGTCCAAATTTAAGCATGTGGAAATAAACTGGAGTGCTGTGTTGTTTGACAGACTAAACACTTGACAGACTAAGACTTGCTTGGGCCAAAAACCACTCTTTGGCAATGGTAAAAACTGACATGGAAATTTGAGCACATCTAAGCTATGTAACAGAAGCTACTGAATGGTTGAAGTTGCCACGTAAGCTTCAAGTCCATTGCTCTGTACAAAACTTTTTAACATAACGTTCCCTGTGTGTATTCTCCTCTACTAAGCATTGCTGAGGTCACACCTGGAGTAATGTGTCCAGTTCTGGGCTCCCCAGTCCAAGAGAAGAATGGACATACCGGAGAGAGTGGTAAAGGGCCACAAAGAGGATGAAGGGACTGGACCATCTGACATATGAAGAAAGGCTGAGAGAGCTGGGACTGTTGAGCCTGTAGAAGAGAAGGCTCAGGGGGATCTTATCAATGTGCATAAATACTTGACGGGACGGTGTGAAGAGAACAGAGCCAGGCTCTTTTAAGTGATGCTCAGTGAGAGCAGCAGAGACAATGAGCACACACTGAAATACAGGAGGCTCCATCTGAACATCAGGAAACACTTTTTCACCTTGAAAAGTAACTTAGATCAGGGTGACCGACCACCAGCGCAAGTTGCCTGGAGAGGTTGTGGAGTCTCCCTCTTTGAATATACTCAATAGGACAAGGGGTTACAGTTTTAAACTGAAAGAGGGGAGATTTAGACTAGACATCAGGAAGAAACTCTTTAGTGTGAGGGTGGTGAGACACTGGGAACAGGTTGCCCAGAGAAGTGGATGCCCCATACCTGGAAGTGTTCAAGGCCGGGCTGAATGGGGCTTTGAGCAACCTGATCTAGTGGAAGGTCTCCCTGCCCATGGCAGGGGTCTTGGAACTTAATGATCTTTAAGGTCCCTTCCAACTCTAACCATTCTATGACTCTGTGATTCATGATTTAAAACCTGTCTGGACAGCCTGCTCTAGGTGGCCCTTCTTGAGCAGGGTGGTTAGACCAGATGACCTTCCAGCCTCAACCGTTCTGTGATTCTGTGGTCTCTGAACCAATATAATGTGACAAAATGCTGAAACAATATAACATGACTCAGACCTTCTCTGTAAAGCTGGTTTATTTCTCCTGCTTCAGTAATACAACTCTCTGGTCTCTGATTCCATAAATGATCTACTAAGAGCTATCTTGAGGATGTCAGCACCACAAAATGCTTTTTTTAATCAAACACAGATCATCAAGACCACAGATTTACATCTAATTATTTTAACAGAATACAACACACCCATAGAGAAAATGACAGAATGAAATTGGATACTGTTAGCTAGACAGCAGATTGCTACTTTTAGGTGTTATTAAAAGAGAGGAAGCAGTTGGCAGACTTATCAGATCGTCTGTCTGCATGTCTGTTTCTCCTTCTCTCCTTCTGTGTAACTAAAGTGTCTATAGTGTCTAGCATTGTAGGCACTGGAAATTGTGAGTTTTGTCCAACCAAAATATTTTTATATTGTAATACACATTTGAATTTCCTATTTGACTTAGCCTCAAGTGTCCATCCTATTTCTGTGCCTGAAAAAGTAGATTAAAGTATAATCCCAAAACTATATTAAAATTTGGTAATTTTCTACTCTGTAAGAAGAAGAGAGGGTCTGCAGGTTCCTGAAAGCTTCCATGCATTTTCTTAAGGGATATGGGTAGAATTCAAAGGTTTCTTGCAGTTTTTTTGGAAGAGATGGGCTTAGGACGTGTGGTGGATGGCATAATGTCCATGATTTTACCTGTGGTCAGCAGACAGCACAAATTAGAGATGTTAAACTGGCAAGGTCTCTCCTATATCAGACATCTATTCAGGTCAATTTAAAGCCACGCCCATAAGGAAGCATAGCGAGTGGAAGACAGAGCTAGATTAGAAAACAGGTTCAGAAACAAATTTAGTTAACACATATAAGGCTTAAATTTCAAGGGGTTGATCTTATTCCTACTAAAACACTCTCATTGCTACAGTTTTAGCCCATGAAAGTTTACACTCTAAATAACTATAATGACAGAACATCATGATCTTGATTAGTCATTTGGGTTTGGTATTGGCCATTATTTGAGAGAGGTTCCAGTTTCAGAGATGTGAGGTACCAGCTGCTAGATCCTCACTTTATAGGATGAGTGTGTACTGCTAGCAAAAACCTAGGAGAAAAAAAACAACAACAAAAAACAAATCATTGACTAATTGTCAGAACATATTTACAATAAAGAACACTAAAAATATTTTTACTTTTTTCCAATTGCGTTTCAGATTATAATTCCACAGACTTCATAAATGATAAAAGTTTGGCTTTATATTTTCTTTTCCTTTCTTTTTTTCCTGGTCTCCTATTGCTCCCCTGTTGTTAAAATAATATTTTAAAAAAATGTAATGTATTTGAAATATAACAAGAATTGCTAGCACACTTAAGCAAACTGCTTGGGAGAGAAGTGCTGAGGTTACCCAATAATTTGAACAAAAATAAGCTACCAGCTAGTGGGGATGGTAGGACTTGTGAAAATGCTTCAAAGAAGTCAGAGAATGTATCTCAATATTTTGAACAAGAAATGAATAACGCATATGTTCACATCTTTAGACTATCTTGTTCAAAGACTATTGAAAACTTCTCTTTCTTTCTTTTAAACCTGTCTATTTCATCTCTACAGGACATAATTTAAACCCAGTATATATGTATGTTTTCTCCACTCCCATCCCTGTGGGCTGGAATATCACACTATGCATTCTGAGACAGAACTGTGCTGTCTTTTTTGAACAGCCACAGCACATATGTTACCAACAGTGCAAAGAAAGTACATCAGTGGTTCGATATTTAAGTTCTGTAAAATTTATGGAATAATGAAGACAGTATGTCCATCCAAGGGAATAATTGCTTCATGGGGAGCCTGTGCATCTCAAATTGGTTGATTCCTGGACTTTAAATTGGCCCTTGTTCCTGTTGTTTAAAGGCAGCAAACGGTAGCACTGGCACAAAGGCTGCCTGCCAGAAAAGGGCATTTTCAAAGTCACACAACATGAACAGTTTCTTGTCAAGACCCATTACAAGAAAAAAGCAAGTGGCATTTCAATGAAATAGTCCTCTTTTTTAATATTATTTGTAACTACCTGGGGATGAAGTACCTACTGACTCTAAAAACATAAGAGCATCTGTCTATTACAAGAAAGCAGAGGTAAGTTTGGAATAAGCAGATGCAAGTTTTATATTTCTTACTTTATTCCACTTCTTTTAAACTTTGTTTTAAATTATTCCTTTACATTTTTTTATGCAGACATTGCACTTATATTGCATTGCATTGGGTTAAACATATTCTGTGATGTGACATAATTTGATATGACCTGACCAAACCAGATCAAAATGTCATGCTGTATCACTTATTTAAAGAGAAAATAGTGGTTATACTTTCATTTACTTTTAAATCTATTCAAAAAAATGTTTATGGAAAGTTAAACAGGTTCTCTTAGATGTGTCAATGACAGACTGCTATAAGATGCAGATCTATGCATTAAAAAAAATAAATTGCTTACTTCATATATAATATTGAATTTCTACTTAGTTCTTAGACATTCTATAGGATATTGCATTGTTTCTACTTATGCAAGTATTGTCTAAGATAATAATCAGTGTTTATGTTGACTGACAAAAACTTTGCAAACACAAATTTCCAATTGGAGTTCAAGTGGTAGTATTAACTCCAATATAAGATTCTTCACCATATTGTAGAATTGCAGTTGGGATTTCAATCCTTCTTCCAGCTCTGGATGACTGTGTTATGATTCTGCTGTTAAAACCTTTTTTCTCATAGACAGTCTTAGCAAGTAGGAAGATGTTTTACAAATTCCTACAAGCCATGTACTCTTCTGTCTAACATTTTAAATCATCCAGCTGCACTATTTGAGAAGAAAAATACTGAAAAAAATGGAGAAGAGAATCAGTAGCTTACTCCTTACTGGCAATTGGCAGTATCGTGCACTGTTCTTTTAATATTGGAGCCATTGAGACTCTCAGAAACAGTAGCTGCTATCCTTGTGATTGTCCAAAGACCAAGACTGCAGTTGTTTGTATTCTGCAGGTAGCTTGAAGAAAACACAGGGATTTGGCATGAAATAGTGATTTTAAAATCCCCAATTATTCCATATACTGCCCAGATATGGTGATGGTCTTTCAGCAACTCACTTTGAGAGATAATTTGACAGAAAGACATCCTGGACCTTTGAGTCTCTGACTGGGTTTTTCTTGACATGCTTCCAGGTCTGACGATTTCGCTGTGGAAGAAGTTTCTCCAACTGACCTGGTGTTCATATGTAATTTGGTTTACTTTTGTTTGTCTTTGTCGGGTACTATAGTTTTATATAGATAGCAGTAGAAAGCAGTTTTTCAAGGTAGAAAGAGATATTTATGGCTCTAACATGAGAATACAGAGAAATACATGCCTGGAAGGGCAGCACAGACTTTCAGAGTCAGAGTCACAGGATGCAGCACAGACAGCGCATGTAATGATAAGGCATGGGGCACAGGCTGGTGTTAGGTTATGTAGTAAAAGCTCATCTGCACCCTACAAAGGAAGGCAGAGACAACAGCAGATGGGAGAGCTCAAATTCTGCCCTAACTCCTACCAGGCCTATCATGGGAGTCATCAGCCCATCAGAAGCCAAACTCCACAAGTTCAGAGGAACACAGAGGCACAACGGAGGCAGGAACACAAATTACACGCTTCTGAGGAACAAACAGTGTGTCCAGGTTCATTCCACTCCACTACTGGTGGAGCTGGGGATGTGGAGCTGGGGGCATGAACCTGCAACTACCTTACCTCTTTTGAGATGCCAGTTTCCCCTAGCACTGGAGATGCCACGGCTATAAGCAGCTCAGTAATGGTCTGTTAAAATGCAGAGCTAAAGAGGGACAAAACTCCTTTTAGGGATAACAAAGAAAGCAAAGAAACAGTATCTGACATATGTACACGGTGCCATACATGGTAAACTTGGATGTAACCTGGAGCCACAGATAAATGAAGAAAGAAAACAACAAAAAAAGGAATTGTTTTGTGGAAGATGAAATCATCAGTATGAGTCCCAGCAAAGGGACTCCAGATGTTGACAGCTTCTTGTAACACCTCCCTCACCACCATGAACATCATGGTGAAACCACTGACTCTAGGACCCAGTGAAGCAGTAGAAGGGAGAGCACAACACTAGAGAAAGGGTAGAAACTCAGAAGTATGTGTGCTACTATTTTAATTATATTGCTGCTGGGTTTGTACCTTTTTCTGTATTCTACCTGGGATTTTTTGGTTGTTTCTTGTTGTGGTTTTTTTTTTTTTTCCTTCCCTGAAATTAGATCTAGACCAATGATGATTCCTGAATTAGACTGTAAAGTTTTCCACTATATTAAGAATAAATTCTTGTCCTCTTTTATGTACAGCATGTGCTTTCTCTTTACCCATAAACAAAATTTTGAACATAATGGGAGCTGCTGTTCTGTTGGTGACCACACATTTTCTTCATAAAATCTCTTGTGGATTTTGCTTGCAGGTCATCTAATGCCCATACATATTAAAAGAACAACTGCCACCGTTGCTCATTTTGGACCTTTCATTTAACTCAAACTTTCCAGTAAAGTGTTTGCAGATTAACTCCTAGGACTCAAAACTAATTGCTGAAAAGAAAAAAAAAAGTCAGTTTGTAAATCTGGCAAGGTTCACATCTTGTGGTGTTCATATCTTGTGGTGTAACATATCTTGTTCTTCTACACTATTTAGCTTCCGTCCACCATGAGGAAATAAAATGGTCCTGCTCTGCAAATCTAAGAGCTAAATACCACTTCATAAAGGTAAGTACAATTAGCTAGAAGTTGTTGGGCAGTCGCATTCACGTTTTAAAACAAAATTATTATACATTATTACAATTTTCTTATGTGTTAAACATATCTTTCCATAATGTTGGCAGTGGATACCATAAACTTATTTTATACAGAAGATAAAAATCATTTTAATGAAAATTATTCTATGGAGTATTAATGGTCCCCAAGCTTTAGGTCTAACTTAGATGCAGTAAATGAACAGTTATTTCAGTGGTTGTAGCCATGAAAAGAGTCTTCTTGTAAAGAGAATTTCTTAGTTCTGTCAGTATTTAGTTGAGCACCAATGAATCGGCTTTTCCAGAAGTAGTATATGCAGAATAAAAGGAAAAGTACAACTGGAAATGAAGCACGTCAAACATTGACCCTGTTTTTCCTGAATTTGGAAGAACCCAAATGGTTGAAAAAAATTAGTTAAAATATCCCTGGGTGAAGATTTGTCTTTCTGTTGATGCCAGCTGAAGTTGAGTTGTAAATTAAAACAGTAATTTACAAACCCCAAAAGATGAGGAGAAGCCAAAGGCACACACATTCAAAAAATACCTCTTGAACAGAGAGACACAGCTATGATTTTTTTTTATTTCACTGTGTTGAATTAGCATGAGAATGATATGATTAAAAAGGGACACCAACCCACACTCTTTTTGTCCCTGAGGAGCTGTGGCTCCATTGGGCTCCATGTAGTCATAGAATTACTAGATTTGTACTTATATTCTATATCCATTTCAGTTTGAAAACTTGATGACACAGAATTAAATATATCAATGTTTATAACCTCATGTGTGATACTCAGTGGCATAGCAAGTCCTCCAATGCCACTGGATATCATAATTTGATCTATAGAAATCTATGATAAAACAAAATTTACTGTTATACCAAGAACACATCAAAACTTAAGAATCAAAGACCCATGTTAACTGTATACAGAAGTAAGACAAATAGCAATTTTGGTAAATGTGGCTGAAATATGGTTAATAAGGTCATTCTGTGATAGCAGACACTGGAATGTATTGAAACCCGGGAAACAGAGATGTGCAAAGTGCCTTTATTCATCCTGATGGTGGTAAGCTCTGGTAACTACTGACCCATGCAGAGCATAAATATTATTTTACTGTAGGCCACAGGTAGCTGCTTCTAAAATACAACATTTCTTTAAGGTGAATCTGACAGAATTTGACATGCATAAAAAGTACACAAACAGTATGTATGTAGCATGCATCACTGTGACATTCACACAGACAGTTTGGGTTCGGCAACAGTTTGGTTTTGTAGGTTTCTTTTGACATTTAAACAGAAGTTAAGAATCTCTCTGAAAGGAGCTGGGGTTGCTTGCCAGGTATGAATATATATCTTTGCAAAGGCCATCCTCAGGTGAAAATGTCTGTAGAATTATGGTTGGAGGTGACATGTTGCAGTTGAGATATTTTGAGGAAAAATAGCTTGAATATCACCTGAGAAAAATATACTTGGGTTAACTATGAATGTTTCAATTATATGAACAAGACCTTCAGCTGGTATAAATCATCTGAAGTTCCCTTGACTCATTTTTAGCATTTTCATTTCACTTTATTTATGATGTTTATTTATCAGGATATTTTACCTTCTGCTTTGTATCTGAGGGCTCTGATGAATTTTATGTTACTTCGGGAATTTTTTGCTCTGGGAATTAGTGTTCAAATTTATATTCATAAAATATACTAATGGGAGATAAGTCCCCACAAAAAAATTAGTTTAACCACATAATTTTTTTCCACAAGTTGAGATGAGGCATGGATGATCTGTTTTCTAAATCTGTATTATTGTTGTCTCTAGTAATACGTTAACATGTATGACCTTATGGAAATGGACTTTTAGGAACCAGAAGTTTTTAGAAATGTGTAATAGATATGAAGGATCAAGTTCTGGAGGATATAAACTAATCATCATTCAATCAGCCAGCTCTGCATGAATTGCCATGCTGCTACATGCATATAAATTGCCCCCATCCATGCAATACACAAACAAATATCTGTATTGAGCTTAGGTGGCAAGATTTTTATAGTGGGAGCTGCAGAGGTGGCCCTGCATGATTGTCTAAGCTAGATAAAGGCCATCATTAGGTGGAAGGGCAGCACAGCTCCTAATACATAGAGGATTTCAGGTCTTTCTCATTAAGGCATTCACTGTAAGGTGTTGGTTGTGTGCATGTATTCTCTTTGCTGAAAGAATTTTAGGATAGTTTGCCTCTGCATCTTTTATCTTTTCCATCCTTGAAGGTAGTAAAAATGTTGCTTTTCATGTGTGCGTGTGTATATACATATGTATGTATATAAATTCTTTGGGGTTCTGTACAAAAGAAAGTATTTTGTTTTCTTTTACTTACAATGATTAGTGGGTTTATGTACTCTGTTTATCCTTTTGCTTGTTCTATGACTCCCAAAACAACGAACACATCTGCGTTTTCTTTTATCCTCTTCCCAAAGCTGAGAAAAGCTTTCTCACAGGCATGAAGGTCTGTTGGGTGCTTTCAATTCTTTTCCGTATTCTATCAAGAGCTTCTGTTTCCCCTGGAGACATCATCATATGTTTCCTCAACTTCTCATCTACTCCAATGAGTAACACACCTTCTTAATAAGACCAAGGACTTGCAACAGTTTTAACTCCACAATGAACATTTTTTTCCCCTCTTGTTCTTTTCAGATGCAGCATATATGTAATTTATCCAGTTCTTCTGGGTAATACAGCTTAGTATATTAAGTCACATTCATTCATCTTCATCACTTGTGACTTGTCATTGGGTTCACTGATAGCACCTTTTCTTCACCTGTAACCAGCTTGATATTAACCAGGGTAGCCAATTCCAGGCCAACCACTTGCCGTTTGGGGATTCCTTGGGTGAACACAGTTCACATTCTCAGGGTAATGATGCTTCAGGGAAGTGTCAGACCTAACACTAATGCCCAGAGCAAGTTGTACATTTTTCAAAAAGTGTCAGTTTCCTAGCATTTGGGCTATAAATTTGTAGGTCATGTGTGTAACTCTCTGTTATTTGAAGTGAACGCGTGTCGAAGTCTTCTCTGTTTGTTATCCATGTTTCTTTAGTTGTGCTCTAAACAACTGACTTTCCACGTGTGTCTCTTGCTTTCCTATGTTTAGTAATCACTCAGAGCTGAAAAGACTAAGAGATGTTTGCTGCACTCAGTGGCTGGAATTTATCAACATCATATAATTGCTCAGCAGCTGGTGCTGCAGTGAGCAGAAACAACAGAAACAAGTAAGAAGCCTGTTTAACTGTTGTGGCTTCATTCTTTGTCTACTCACCTACAAGATGATATAAATGCAATTGACCAGGCTTATGTGTTAGCTCCAAGACAGAGTTCATACTGAAGGATCCTTCATGTGAAAGAGACATATGCATAATCAGGCACATGCTTCTCTATTTGGCTTTTTATAGGCAATTGTGTGTGAAAATACAGTCCTTTTATCCATATTTCACTCCTGATTAAGGTAGCCTGTGCCCAACACTCTCTGAGTGGGAACCTGGTCACCTTATTTTGAGTGGTACCTTCTTCAACAGTTGTCTAAAGTTTGGAGTGATGATTCCACTAGCCCAAATGCTATCTAGCTATAAGGATTCAGGCCAGAGGTATTACTGATGTCCTGTGATGTGATGTCATACACGAGTCAGACAATAAAGTATTTGAGAAATTACTGGTAAATATTATATGTAATCTTCAAGTGTTCCAATAGTTTGTACCCATTGAGTCTGCAACTATTGTTGCAACTAGGTGAGTTGAACAAAAGATAAAGGCATAACCACATACTAATTAACATACGTAAGTAGACCTTATCTACCCATTAGTAAGTAAACTTTCTAGTTGACAACCCAAAACTGTACACATAAGTGATGGGCAACACCATTTGAATCTTGTACATTATTGAAATCAGAGTAACTATCTCGATACTATCAAATTTTGAGGTACTGTGAAAAATTTTGGATAATAAAGGAGTATGATTACAGGTCTGTATTTCCTGCCTACATCTTTCTCTGCAGGTTATTTGGTCTCATAGGGAAGCTGGCATTGTTGCTGGAGGCCTCGAGACTGTGATGGAAGCTGCCTCATACATTGGTCATGTTAGGGCTGAAATTCCTTTTCCCTTTCCTGCCAACTTTTGGGGTACAAGGAGATATCCCAGCCAGGCCCTACTAGTACTTTAAGCACAACAATTATTCTCTGGTCTGTTGTTTTGAAAGCAAAAAGGAAAACAGCTCTAGGGACAAAAAGGGAAGCTTTCCCCAGTTCATTCTTTTTACAGCACTAGAACAGAAAGAAACACAGCTCTGCCAAACGGCCTTAGAAAGCCAGAGGCTATACAGAGCGTAGCAGGTGATAGCAAAATTAGGGATTAATCATTTTTGATATTGTATTTAGTATTGAATTTCAAACATTTATAATCATCATCTCTTCAGTACCAGCACCTTACCCATTATTGATATCCTGGCAGACATTATAAATTAAGTGTGTTAACTCCACTTTTCAATGTCTACAGAAAATACAAAATTGTTAAAAATGGACGTATAATTGATGTAATATTTCTATTCTTTACTGAGTTCATGGGGTTCTTATTTCTTATTTGCTTTCTGACTTTGTATGTTTAGTAATTTTAAGTTACAGAACACTTGCTTTTGTTTATTTCTAAGCATACTACATTAAAGATTTTGCTCAGCCTAAGCTATAGCAAATAATGGAGAACAGCGTTGTTGTATATTATTTGTTTATTTCAGATCAGGTAATGTTTAATATGTGTACTTGTGTTTACATAGTAGATACTACCTCCTCGAATATTTGCCTTGTTCTGAAAAAAAGAGTAAGAGGTATTTTACTACAAATTTTTAGTCTACTGCTACACGGGACAAACAGATTCTACTTACAGCTTTTACAAAGGCTCTAGCACCAGATTAAATTTTTACATATATTGTGTAAACCCAAAATTACACTTTGAAATTTTTCAGAATATATACTGTCATTCCCCATTTTCAGTTGTTTATCACAGAGAGAAAAAAAAAAAAAAAAGATTTTTTTTCATTTTTTTTTCATTTGAAATTTACACTTAGATGCTTATTTTACTTTATTTCATTATGAGACATCTAATGGTGTATGTTTGTTGTACAATCCTCTTGCATATTGTTCAGGTAAAAAGATTATATAAAACATGTATGTGCATGGACCTACTGCCCCCACCAGACTCTTATATGTTGAAACAAGATGGAACACCCTCAGTTAAAGTATTGGTGAAGGCAGAAATAATAAGCCGAAGACTAAAGGTCATTGAATGCTTTCTATAGATGCCTCTCAAAACGTGATATAATTCTACAGTGTTAACTTGCACTCTTTCTAAATTGGTGTTTACCTTGTGGTACTGGAGTGTAGTGTAGGCACTTGTATTCCCTGGTATTCAGAGACATCTGTAACAGACTTGTCATTTCACAGTCATATCTTGTATGTGTTTTGTCCCTCCTCCAGTTGATATTTATATTTTATTTTCCTTCTCAGTTAAATTTAAAAGTATCTGCTCTTAGAAATATTTCAATCAAAAGCACTAACCTTTTCTCTTGATTCTCTTTTTCCCTTTCAGATAAGCAATTGCAAGGCATTATTGTTAGAGAAGCAGAAATTTCACATCTTCACATGGCTCATTAAATAGCTAACGCTCTATTTTTATGTATGAAGAGCAATGTTTTAAAAATAACTTAATTGTCTAGGCCAGATAAAATTTACTTAGTATAATAACTGTAACATAAGATTTTACGGACACGTTGCAAGACATAACAATATTACTGAAAGTAAATGTAACTCCGTCATAGATGTTTATTTTTTTAAAAAATAGGAATATGAGAGATCCCATTAAATTCTCTTATCTTTAAATGGAGGGTCTTAGCAGAGGGACTAAGACACAGATAACCAGGACTGCTACAATTTATTCTTCACTCTATTCAGTGGATATTGACATATATTTTTGACTTTTTATCTTTGACATGAGATGTACATTTGATGTAGAATGACACCCTTTCTTGTCAGCAGCTGCTAAAGAGTTTTAAATCAAGTATTAAAGCCTGCTTTGGAAAAATTAAGTGCTATTTGACGGTATTTTTGGATCTGTAGTAACATTATGCCCATAGTATGCAACACAAATTAATGGCAAGCATGGATCTCAATGTACTATGTATTTGACAATGTACTCTGAAGTTTTAATGTATTCTCTTTGTGCTCAAATATCCCAAGGGTGTAGAGATGTATGCTTTGCCTTTTCCTCACCTAACCCATGCTGCTCAGTAGTCAGGAACTCTTAGTATACATCAGTAGTGACAAGAGTTGTTGACTGCATATTCATTAGATTCCTTTTATTTTAATACACTTTCTCATTCTTGCCTCCTTATAATCTTTTCTCTTTCTTAAGACTTTTTGCAATGCAGAATCCCTTGACATGTGTTTTCCCTTCTTGATTTTAAAACATATGTTGGGCAATGTTGTAAAGCTTATAAAAAAATAGTTCTTCTTGTCCTGAGCAATTGCCAGATTGCAGATTTCCTATGAATAAAATATTACATTTTTAAGAACTGAAACAATACAAAAACAACCTCACTATTCAAGATTCACAGGCCAGACAGATACCAAGCATACAGTTCACTCAGTTGGAGTTGGTAAAGAACAGTCACCTAAAATGATCATGCTTTTAGTGCTACTTACTGATTTCATCCAGCTGCTATTCCAGAATAACTGAAACCAAGAAGCCTTTAGATTTTATATTTCCTTGCTGAATGAATAAATTCATCCTGGAAGGATGCTTTTCTCTGAAGAAAAGTCCTAGAGTTTGATGACATTTACAGCTTAAAGGATAATAGGAGCTGGAGATACATTAGAATTCGGATTACTAGCAGAGGTTCAAAACTGTGAAGGGAGTCTGAGCTGATGGCAAAGAGCTGGAACAACTGCTTTGTCAGGCTTCCTCACTGATGCAGGAAGCAGGAAATTTTAACATCTCCACCAAAAGATAGATCATTTGGAAACACTAGACTCTGCTCACTCAAGAGGCCGTGGCAATAACCTTAAAACTCAAGATGACAAACTGAAACACTGGCCTCTACATTCCTAGGTGCTTCAGTAATTTAGGATGTAATTAGGGGTGAAATCCTACAAACAGGAGCCAATTGCAAAACCGTTGCTCACCTCATGGGTGCTGTGTCTGACTCAAGGCCATGACTCAAGACACTGTGTCTTCCTCTCTAGGTATATATATTCTATAGTAGAATGTGAATATGCACAGTTTAATCAGAAACTTCATTACCCTACCTTCACATATACCTTTCCTCAGATACTCCACACTTCTGATGGCCAGGACCTTGAGATGGGTGCTGTGAATCCTCAGCAGCGCTACAGGACACCGCAGAAATCCATGTTGATATTAACACACTCTTTTAAATAAGTTTTCTATTTATAAACCACACATCAAGGGCTACTAAGTTCACTCAAAACCCCTGTGAGCTGCAGGCAGAGACCTCTCCTGTTTTACAAACAGCACCTTCTTCTGCCCTGAAAACTGATGGCATCAAAAGCAAATATAGAAATCATCCTGCATCCTTTTCCTGACAACAGTATTCCTCTCAAATAATTTTGGTTTTGGCTCAAAAAGATTAAATTTTGTTATTGTCCCTCTTTGTTAGGTACAAGAACATAGCAATTATCTGGCTTCCTATCTCTGTCTGTTTTACTGAAAGAGACAAGTTTTTTTTCCACCGGAATGGAAATGCAAATATTATTATTGAAAGCAACAAATGAAAACTTCAGGGATGAAAAATGAGCTTTATCCACTAATGTTTCAGTGATTCCAAATATAGGATTGTGACCTTTTCAAATTACAGCTTTTACACCATAATGCAAGGCCCTTTCAAAAAGAAAATAATTTTAATTTTACTCATCTAAAATAAATGTGTGCCTTTGTATGATCAAAGGAAAAAGTGTGTGCATTTTAACACTGCTGTGCACATCAGAATAAAAGTGTGGGGAGATAGAAGAAGTAGGGGATACCTTAAGCTTAATAAAAGCTATACATTTGCGATGTTAAACACCTATTCTTGTACTGTCTTACAACAGGCCTGTTTGTGTGCACTTTCAGTAACTGGATTTACAGGACCTTATTTTTATTCATAGCTAGATGAAAAAAAAAAGATACATATACATTCCCTGAATCAAAGTGAATTAAAAGGAAATGACATGTAAGGGGAGAAGGTAGCTCAGATTTCTCATCAGCAGTCTAACCATGAGAGTGACCCACAGGCAACTTGAAAGCTGCCTACGCAATTACTCATGGAGTCTGCTGAAAAACGGGCATCGCTGCCAGTAAAATCTTTCTTATCTTGAATCCAAGCCTAGTGATTGCTACCTAAATAGGAATCTGGGGAACGGATACAAAGTGCAAAGCACTGCCTTAAACTGACACTATATATCACTGGTTGGCAGGCTGTACATTTTTATACGATATGTTTTACAGACACAGATAAATATACACAACTAGGATAGGTGTGAGCAACAGGGTGATTCCTAGTCTAGTTTCTTTTTTCAGTTACACCAGTTTTACTGAAGTTGATAGAGCTGCCTCAGTACAAAAGACAAAACTTTTGAATGTGTGGGGTGGGAGAGTGGTACTTTCTATCTCATACAATGCTACGGGCACACTAAACACTGTGAACTACCAAGTAATGAAAAGCTGCAAGATCAAAGTACAACTGCCTCCGTAACTACCATGCTAAAACCTGATCATGGTTTAAGTGACTTCAAAAGTGTTATGTGAAGGACGACTTTAGCATTTGAACTTAAACTACACTGATACTCCAGCAACGTTATGTATATAAAGGAGGTTTTACTCCTACTGCTGTCTACCACTCTCTCAGGGACAGAAGTGATCAGCTTTCAACTGATAGAAAGAAAGTCTTTATTAGCATTTTTTTCACTGAATAATTTTTTTCCCCCAAAATAACTATATATTAGGATGGGCAAAAGATAGGATTCAAATTATTTCTGAAATCAGATAAAATTCTCAGAACAATTTCAACTAAAAAGCTTTAGTGAAAAAAGCCTGCATGTTTTGACAATTTAATTCTTCATTTTGAATGAAGTAAGTGTAAATTAACAACAATATAAACAGCATAAAAATTTTTAAAAATAATAAAAAATAAATAAAATCTTTCAGCTTACCAAAATATGCCACTGTACCCGGAACAAACTTTTCCTTTTAGTTACTTCCCTGAGAAAAATACCACTTTGATTAACACTTGCAGCACTCTTTTGTGATGACCTGAAAATATTCTTTCCACTCATTTGGCAACTGATCTGAAATAATTGACTCACATATTCATTTGCGCAGAGACAGAATGATGATAATGAATGAAATATCTTAATAAATTTTAATAGAACATTGATATGAATCCACATGTGATGTTTTAAAGTCTCTGTATTCATCACAAACACTGTCTGATGTGAGCATACAAAACATTACATATTATAAACCCTATATTCCAGCTTGGCAGGAAAATACAAAAAAGGAAGAAAGAAATAGGCTGTTTGAATTGTGGAAACTGGTCTCTTGTTGCCAAATCATTTTTCTCAGCTTTTTACTAGCTAATTATTTCCCTCAGATGGGAGGCATGGATTTTTTATGTTATTTATTCCACCACCAAACCACCTTTGAAACACTAGTTTGTATATGGCAAATCAGTGCCAATAGAGTTTTTTTTATTGATCTGAAAAATGTAGGGTGCCTATGATTTGTTGTTTATACTAATTGAGTTCAAATAATTTTCATATATTCATCAATTCATCAATTTTCATATAATTTAAACTCTATTTTCTAATAACTAATTGAATTATTATAGATGTCACTTGGCATCACTTCTCTAAATAATCTGTGGAGTCACCTGTTTCATACTCTGTTATAATACTGAAAGATAAACCATTTAGAGTTGTGCACTTGAAGAAATACATTACAATGGTAGTGATTTTTAATAGTTAAGGATTTTGTAAGAATTGAGATCCTTGGCTGGACTGATTTGCAAATTCTGATAATTTCTGTGTAATATTCACTTTTACCTTTCCATCTCCAAATATATTCAGAATCTAATTGTCTAATAATAACCTTCCTTAAGGGATGTATTTCTGCAATGAAAAATGTATAAGGTCCTACATATTAAAGTTCCATAATATCTGCAGAGGAACGAAAAGAGATTGTTCTGTGAACTTTCCTCTTTGTTTAAGTGAAACAATCTGCATTGGTTGGTCCAAAATAGTAAGGTTATTGCAAATCAGTGAGACCAAGCCAAGTTTCCATTCAAATCAATGGCAAACTCCTGCAGACTCATATTGACAGTTGTATTTAAGAAAGGGGACTCAGCAAATTCACACTATTTTCTAAGGAAAAAAAAGTGCAGGCTTGGGCAGTTTCCTCAAGAAGTGTAGATAATGATAAGAGAGCTACTGTAATAATTGAAATGAAAAGGAGACATAAAAACAGTGATGTACTGGAAAAAAAAAATCTAATTTATATGTATGGAGACTTTGTAACTTACTTTTCAAGACTGGTTCATTTAGCCATTCTGAACACATAGAAGAGGTTTCAATAAAAAGCAAATGTGACCATTTGATTTTGAACTCTGGTCTCCTTTGCCCTTCATTACAAAGAGCTGCTTCCCACTTTCTTAAGCAAATTATTGCTAACACAAGAAGCTATTCAGTTATATTAGAGGGTGGAGGTGGGCAGTTTCTAAGTCCAAATTTGTCATTATTGCTATGACTGTGAAATTGTTCAAAATACTACATGCATTGTACATTATATTGTTGTAAATGCATGAAAAAAAGAAAATCCTCAGTATTACTGGGAAAGCCTCTGGGACCTCAGATGTCTGTTCTAGGAGAGAGATTGCTCTACCTATAAATTCATCTCTCCTAGAACTGACATCCAAGGTCCCAGAGCCATTTTCCATATTGCTAAAAACTTTTTTTATGTGATTCCAGCAATGTAGTGCATTCCATTCTTTACAAGAAATGTTCAGCCATTCATATTGCAGACAGCCAGACATCCTGCTGACTTTTTGAGAATATTAGAGAACTGTTGGGAATGAAGGTGTGAAAGTACCATATTGCACTAAATTTTCAATAAACCTTCATAAACTAATATCCGCTATATATTTCAAATTAAAAATGTCATGTGGAAAAAGCAACCAAAATAATCACAACAAAAACAAAAATCAAGTGAAACATAAGCTATTAAAAATGTTGTATTCCCTCATTTGAATTTTTGTATGTATATGTGTGTCTTTCTCTCATGAGGATAAGTCAAGAGATGTGCAAAGGTGTCTCTCATGGGCCATCAATCTCACATCGGTGTTACAGCACAAAGACTTCCTTTGTGTACTGAAAAAGCTCTGTGCCTTCAGCTATTAACAGTCACATATCAACTGCATGAAAAGAGAAAAAAATGTGTATTTTTGTCAGTGAGACTTGGTCTGTTCAAATTTACTGCTTTAGTTACAATTGGAAAAAGCTACAAGGACTTTAAGACAATTTTTGTCTTCATGTGAATTTTGGGAGAAAGCAATAATAAGCTGTACTTAAAGCAAGCTAGAAATGTGCTACCAAGTACACCGTAAATGGGTGTATTAGGACATCAGAGATACTAATTTGGGCAATACATTTTCCCAGTTAGGAGCATATGGCTACTAGTAAACTCAGAGTGAGCAGAGAAGCTTCTTCAGATTCATGCTAGAACAGCTGCATGTTGAGGCATCCCTGGCATCTGAACAACTCCAAGGTACCATTACACTGCTTTTTGGCATTAATAGACCAAAATAAATCTGTTATATGAACACAATATGAGCTCCAGACGTATCACGTAAACTTAGTACTTATGCTGCTTCACAGGTGAATATTTTATATCTTTCAAGAGTAACTCTGAGGTTTGATGTGAGTTGA
>VXAK01020139.1:159042-201305 GCA_013399435.1 Arenaria interpres | reverse complement strand
GAAGGTCTCCCCGGAGCCTTCTCTTCTCCAGGCTGAACCCCCCCAACTCTCTCAGCCTGTCCTCCCAGCAGAGGGGCTCCACCCCTCCCAGCATCTCTGTGGCCTCTTTGGGACCCGCTCCAACAAGTCCATGTCCTTCTGATGGTGGGGTGATGCAGGGAGAGACTGGCATCCCAGGGCTGAGAAGAGGAGAGGACCACAGCACTGGGATGACACAGAGCAAAGCTCCTGGATGTCTCCCACCAGGAGAGATGCAGGGACAGAAGGAGACAGACATACAACCAGCCAAGACAGACACGTGCTTTGCTACAAGGAGCCACGATACACCCAGGACTTTGAAAAAAATATATGTATTGAGGGCAAAATCAGAGAGAGGAGAAGCCTGGGCAAGCGCAGCCTGTCCACGCTTGCCACAGGAGGATGCTTTGCCCTCCTGGACATGCAGCTTGGGAGGGAGAAGCATCCTCCACGACCAGAGCTGGGGGGGGAAAGGTCTGCAGGCTGCTCCGGCACTCCCACGCGAAGGCTTTTTACGGACATTTCTGGTTAATTCTGCAGCACCTTCCCGTGTGGTCTTTCTGCCCCCGTGGTAAATCTTTGTTTTGAGATATTAAAAGAATGCAATTATTTCCCAAAGCAGCCAAAACAAAAGCTCTTGCCCGGCTCTGGCATGTGTGAGGACACACCGGATTGATTGAAGAAAGAGATAGCTCCAGCATTACTCATCCCCGCGCTCAGACCTGGATTTTCCCACCACTTCCAGCAGCTCGGGGCAGGGTGAGGCAGAGCAGGGGCTCGCCAGCCTCTGAGAGGGATGATTTAACCCAGCCCCGGCCCCCTCTCGGTGGGCTTTGTGTCCCCGAGCAGGCAGGGGGCAGAGGATGGAGCTGTGCCATGGCCCAGCACCAGCTCTCAGAGCATCGTGGCCGTTCCACGTCCCTGTGTCAGGATGAGACCCGGGCAGGCGTCGCAGTTCCCTGGAGGGTCTTGCAATCCGGGTTATCAAGTGTGAGATGAAATAAAGGCCCGTTGGGGACATCTGCCCTGCAGGGTGGCTGTGACAAGGGGCACCAAGCTCCAGGTCTTGGAGACAGGCACCAAACTTCTGCACATCCCTGGCTGTGATCAGCCGCGGTGCTGGAAGGGCTGAATATTAAATACCATCTCAATACAATTAGGACACAGGTATTTGTCCGTGCCCTGATTTTTATTGCCAGTGGCACCTCCGTTCCTCAGTTCCTCACCAGATGTCAGGGAGGAACAACTTCTTGCAGCTCTAGACTGGTCCTCCATCCTTTCCACCCTCAAACCTCCCCCCAGGCTGAGCTCACTGTAACCCGTGGGTGAATCTCTCTCCTCGTTATAAAATTAGTCACCTCCCACCAGTATGGAAGCGGAGGGGGGGATGTCTGAAGAAGACACCGTGCTGAAGCCGAGTTGTGATAATGAATTATTCACTCTGCGGCAACAGGAGCTGCTCCTCAATCTGCAAGTGGCCGGCACCAGCAGGGCCCATAGGGAAGATAAACAAGGCCTAGATGAGATTAACTAAACTGCTGTAATTTCAATGTCAAAGTAAACAGATCGGATCCTGTTCGGGCACAGCCCAGAGATTGCAGAAGAGCTGAAGGGGGAAGGTACAAACCTCCCTTATTGCAATAAACAAAGCAATTTCTCTTGACTTCCAGATGAAAGTGCCTGTGTCTCCCGCCACTGCAGGCCCAGGGACGAACGTTGTCCCCAGCTGTGGGATCGCTCCTGGTGGAGCCCATCCGTCCAAGAAGGCACTTGAGCACGTGTTTAACTTCAAGCACATGTTTAATAGCCCCGCTGATTTATAGGAATGCTTTGCAGAGGTTTTCCCCGCGACGATGAAAGGAGCCTGGGGTGGCTTCTCTTTCTGTTTCTACCAGATAAATTCTTTTCTGCAGTTTTCGGTGCTGTCACTCCGAGGTAGGCTGAGGTTTGCTTTTCCTGAGGTATGCTTTTGCTGAGGTATGCTTTTGTTCTAGACCGGCTCAGGAAGCCTATTTTAATGGAAATGTCAAGGGACACAGATCTAAGTCCACTGGAATCCACTGATAAGGATCCTCTATTGTAACAGCATTGCTACTGCTTTCTCAGCAGTGGGGAAACCCACTGAAATTCCCTCTGCCTCCCCCAGCTGCAGCCTTAGAAATCCCAAACTGGGGTTTCTCCCGCGGCAGCCCTTTGTACCACAGGCCCCAGTGCGTGGCCGCTAAAACCAACATGAAAGTCAGCAAGGAATTTGGCTCGGCGTCAGGTAAACCTACTCAAAGCCAGTCTAATCAACTCGATGCTTTGTCATAACGGAAGCTCTATTCACTTGCAGGTTCCCAACTTTATAGTTATTTATTTATTGTTTCAAAATAACCGCTACAGCATTACCTCAGTGCTAAAAACATCCACGTTCTGGTCAAAACAACTTATGGCTCTTCCATCAGACTCGGTGGCAACAGGCTCTGTTTCACTTCTGCTTGTGGACTGGTAAAGGAATAAACTTTCCCCAGATGACAGACATACAGCAGTGAGCCCTCCAAGAGGGAAAGGAAGAGCTCTGCTGGGCATTTAAAATGCCAAAGACAACAAAAAGTTTAACGATCACCTCTCATTAGTGGTCTCCCAAGCTGGCAGCATTCCTCACCCGCTGCTGGGGAGCGCTCAGGCAGGTGTGAAACCCATTCCTGCTCTGAAAACACCAAGGAAACTGGTTTTGCTCTGATCCTCCCAATTGGGTGCCCCATCCATCAGCAGAAGAAGGGAAACACATTAGCACCAATGGAAGCCTTTTGAAAGGTAATTTATGGCCTATCGCATCTAATGATTACAGCAGAGGCCACCCCTACAGCCCACTTCCACCCCAGCTGTGGATTGAACCAGCCTGCAGATCTTCCTCCTCCATCCCTCCATCCACCCATCTCTCCCTCCCTCCTTCCCTCCCTCCATCTTTCCATCCTTCCCTCCATCCTTCCCTCCATCCTCCCGCTCAGGACATCCATCTGCTCTGCCTAAAGCCAAGCTCTTTTTTTCCAGCTTGATAACACCTTGAGGGGGGCAGATTTTACACCCAGGCTAGTCATTTGTGAGGATCATTTTGCAAAACCCCATCAGCCCTGTAACACTTGCGCCACGATGCTCCTGAGCCCAGGTCCTGCCATCTCCCCTTATCGCTGCCAGCGTAGGCAGGGGCACGGCAGGGAAAGCAGGAGGGAGATAAGGGATGTGCTGCAGCCGGGATGGAGAAAGCAGAAATAGTGCTTCCTACAGCTGGACAGAGTAGGAAAAAGCATCCTGCTCTGCCTGTAGAAACGCGAGCGGTGAAGCATGTGGAGAAGAGAAAAAGAGGAACGCAAAGCTGGGATTAGAGGTGACCCGGGTTGTGCCCAGCTGGGGTGCAGCCCGTGGGGAAGGACGGGCTCCCAGCTTGGTGTCCTGCTCACGCTATAGCTGGATCATCCTCAGAAGGTGCCAGGACCTCATCTCCTGTCCGCTGGCACGGGGTGATCCACCCCAGGTCAGTGACACACAGCTCCTTTCATTGCTAGATTTATGAGCTTTTTAGTCCAAACTGCGATGAACCCAGGAACTTACCTTCTTTGCATTTTTAATCATCGTGTTACCAGGTGATAACATGATCTGTGTGATTGCAGGGTGTTTACCTTAGAAATTGCTGCAGACAGATAAGCAGTGTTCTGAATTATGCTTTAATCTAAAAGTTTGTTGAATAAAAACCAAAAGAGCAACCCCCATCCAACTCGAGCCCTGTACGTCAACCACTATGATATATGTTATCCCCTGTGGCTGAAGCCCCCACTTACAACAGCAAACCCCAGACAAGTGGGGGCAAGGGCTGAGCAGGGACCTCCCCCCAGTTTTCTCCTGGACTGGTGGGTTCGGGGCAATTCTCTGGGCTTTGCTCTCCTCTCACGTACACACCAAGGGCTCACACAAACACACAGATAACGGGAATTTGGTGCACACACCAGCAATCACAAGTTCCCCACAGCAAGGAGAGAAAATACTATGTCTAAAAAATAAATAAAATACATTATTAGACACATTATTCTTCTACTATAGCATCTCATCCAGGGTTCCCCTGCCACGGATCAAACAGACTGGACAAATCAAATGACCCAGGACACCCTGCCATAGGCTCCCAGGGGCTGGGAGGTGACGGGGGGAAGGTGACAGCCTGCGGCAGCACGTGGGGCTGCAGAAATGCCGAGGCATCTATAAAAAAACATAAGCAAACTCCCCACCCCCCCGCAAAGGAAAAAAGAAAAAGCCGGAGCTTTTATTTTCAGGGCAGGAAGCGTCTGTACTTCAGGGTAGTGACTCGATATCCGTGACTGCGCTGGCGGATGCTGATGGAATGGGTTTGTCTGGTGGCAGGAACAGGGCTGGCTCATCTGCGGCTGGTGTCCTTGCAGGGTTGGGGACCTCAATGGGGTCAGGGCAACACACACAGCCACAGCGAACAACGGGGATGGCAGTGACAGAGGCGTCCTAGTGTTTCCCGGTGCTGCCGCGGCTCTGGCAGCACGGAGGAGCTCTATTCCCAGCTATTCTAGACAAGGAGAAGTTCCTCACTGAAGCCATTCCACAGCGTTCATGCAGGCTGGGTCTCCTTTTGGGAAGGGGTGGCCGACCGATGGCCAAAGGGCAGCGGTGACCCCAAAGAGCATCGATGACCTCAAAGAGCATCTTCCCCCGAGGACCAGAACCAGCCGGGCAGAGGGGGATGGCGCTGGGTCTGTTCTGGACCCGTGGCGAGGTACGGGAGTCACTTCTGCTCCTCAACCAGACCAGTGAGAGGCTGTTCTGAGGAAGTTTCCTGTTTATGCAGACAAAGTCTGCTCGGGGACAATAAGAAGTGACACTTTTTGGCAGGGCAACAGGCAGCGGGACGGCTGGGCGCTGCCGTGCGGGAGCAGCTACTGGTGCTGGTAATGAAAAGCCAGGCTTTTAGGAAACACAACTTCAAGTATGGAGAGTTCAGATGAGGACACGGCCACGGCCAGCGTGGGGATTTGCTGAGCCCCATTCAGTAGCTGGAAAACTACAAGAGCTCAGCTGGGTTTCAGATAAAGGAGCAGAGAGAACAGGCTGGGAAGGTTGGTGGCCACAGGGCTGCTGTGGAACCTGGGGTGGCTGGGGCACAGGGACCAGCCCAGAGCCTTTTTGCAGCTCCTCAGAGCCAGGAGGAACTGACTGCCCCATCTACTGAAGATCAGTAAGAAAGAATGCCACAATGCACTGTTCAAAGCACTCGCTGCACTGAAATGTGATCCTGTTTCAATGCAAGTCAAATTTATGATGTATTTTGGAAAGAAAGCTGGGTTGAAACCCAACTATTTTACATTTGTTCGCTTCACTTCTGAAAGATTCCCTTTGCACCACCATCCACAGAGGTTACAGTGATTTAAAGGCCAGGTTCAGCAAACGTGCTTTGACATCAGCAGGTCTTCTCCTGTGCTGAGGTCGGGAACACCCCTTAAATACACTGTGGAATTGGCATCTGGTTTGGTTCTTGGTGTCAGACATCAGACATCCTCCCGATGTGAGGATCCCCTGCCCCTGAAGAGCAAACACCACAGTTTGTTTTGGGTTGGTCTTGGCAAACCCTGCCCAAGGCAGCAGCAGCCACCGGCTGAGGCCACAACCTCCCTTCTCCATGAGCAGGAACCACCCCAGGCACGGCCACAGCTCCTGGGGAAGGGAGCTGGAGGCAACACCACAACCTGCAATGGGACTTGGTGCATGTCTGTCACCCCCTGAGCTGGGGCAACACGTGAATTCATGGACCCTGAGATCTCCTGAGGAGCTTGGTTTGTCACCGCTGGGGCTCAGACAGCAGTTCCTGCTGGAGGTGACAGCGGTTGACAGGTATGTGCTCTGGTAACATGGGACAAACCCAGCTGTGGGTGCAGCCAGCTCCCCGACCTGCTCCCTACAGGGACAATTCTCTTGGCTCAGGTCCCCCAGGACGCCGCTTGCCCCACACGGCCACCAAAGCTCACCCACCACCACTGGCCCCGTTGCACAGGGCTGGTTGGACCATTGGGCTCAACCTCCCTGAGGCTTCACCTCGGATCTCCAGGCACAGGGAGATCCATCAAGTACCAGTTTCGCAGATGGAAGCGCTCAGCATCATCTGCTGAAAAGCACAGGCAACATGCACCTGGGGAAAGAAACTCTGCAGGTATCTAATCTGTGGAGGTTTGCTGTAGAGCTCGGGGAGCTGCAGGAGCACGAGCAAGAGCAGGATTCCACCCCACAGACATTTCCTTAATTGCCACTCTGCAGCAGCATTGAAGATTATGCGCTTGGAGGACCTGAGAGCAGAATTCAGCTCCTGTGGGGTGTTTGGACTCAGAGGTGATGTCTCTTCATGAGAATGAAACGCTGGGGGAGATGCTTAACTTCCTTTTCACATCAAGTTATTTGCTGGATCCTTGTGTTATTAGCCAGGATCCCTGCACAACCCAAAATGGCATTTTGGAGCCAGCCTGCCACCCCACCAGGGCGGTTGGGCACCACCTGGGTTTGGCAAGCCCCCCGGCTGCAGCAGGATGCCCATGGAAGGTGCTGGTCCAGCCTGGGCTCAGCCCAGGGATGCCATCTGCCGTTCAGAGCACCGGGAGGAGAACGGGAGCCCGGCCAGCACCGCTCAGCCCCAACGAGAGCGGCGCTGCCGAAAAACACACGCTCAGGGTGTCTCTGAGTCACCTCCCTGCTCCCCAGCCTTGGCTCCCGGTCCCATCTCCATCACCTGGAGGGCAGGCACAGCCCTTGCGTTTCAAACAAAAGCAGATTATCTCCTGCAGCCTCCAATTTCCCAGAGCAACAGGAGCCACACAGGATTCAAGGTGCACCTGTGAGAACCATCAGTGGAGAGACTTAATCCTCCAGCTCGTGCCTGCCAGCGGGCTGGAACCAGTGAATGCCACCATCGAGCCCCTAGAGATAATGGGAAAGTTTGATTTCCCCTGCTCCTGGAGGGAATCTCAACCCCCTAGAAGGGATTTCCCACAAGCCGAGAGGGGGCAGGGAAGAATGGCTGGTTCTCAGAGGCTGGGTGGCTGGCAAGAAGGTGGCTCCCAGGAGCAGAGCCCAGCACAGGGGCAGACCCGACCTACCCTCTGACCCCAGCTTTTGCCAACGACCACGTAATTACGGATATGGCTCTTTTCACCATCCTGCTGCCTGGTGACCTCTCTCTGTTTGCCAAGCTGTTTATGATCTGCTAGTAAAAAGCAAACGGCATTATTACGAGGGAAAGCGTTTCAGTTCCTCAGGTACAGAGGTCTTGGAGTGGGTGTTATCTGGAAGCGCGGTGCAGCGGAGGTCTGCTGGAAGTGTTCGAAGTTTCAGCAGCCACCTTTCCCAGCAGATCCTGGGGAGAAGCCAGCAGACAGAGGGGGGGTGGCTGCAGGACATGCTGCAGGTCACGCTGGGAGATCATGGTTGCTCGGGAAGCCTCCAGCCCCTCAAGTGGGGATAGACATGGAAACAGGCTCCTAGGAGAGCTGCTCAGGGTGGGAGAACTTGGGTTTCACTACAAAGGCATCTGACCCAGACCTGCTTCTCTCTACGCTGCGACTCGGAGAGCTCCTCTTTCTCTCCCTCTCTAAATGCTGGGCACATCCCCAGCTTTGATTACGGACCGTCTCCCCCCCCAGCCTTGTCCCCAGTCCCTGACATCTCTTCATTAAGTCCTAGAGCGGGTTTATTCCCATGACGCTGCTTTGTCTGTCACTCTCTCCAGCCTTTCTGGGGAGGGAGAAAGCAAAGGATCAGCCCCCAGCTGTGCTGCAGCCAGACAAAGGGAGCGGATTCCTCCTCCCTTTGCTCCAGCTTAACAAAGCACCGAAGCCTGAGCCTCCACCAGCACGGCCTCGCCGCGATGAACAGGGCTCAGGGCTAATGAGAAAGCCAGAGCCAGAGGAGCACCGGGCTGTGCTGTGTGTGGGAAAGGTTCCTTGAGGACAAAGGAAAACACTTCATTAATAGCTGGAGACTCCGGGCTGCGCAGAGGCGGCTGAAATGGAGATTTGCTGTGCCGGGAGACACGGGGTTTGTTCTAGAAGAGGAGAAGGTTCCCTCTCCCCCTCCTTCCAAGCCTCCTCCAATTTTTACAGTTCAAAGGGATGTTTTATGAGCCCTCTGGGCTCCGGAGGCAGCCCCCCCGGGGCTGCACACAGAGAGGGATGCTTTCAGCACCTTCCCTTGACTCTGCTAGACCTAGCAGACCGTTAAGCATCAAGGGGTGCTGTTAGACAGAAATGCCTGGCCCTGGTGCCCCGCTCCCTGCAGTCTCACCCCCCAGCAGATCTCACCCTGGAGCCCTCCCCGAGTGCACGATGTCAAGATTCTCCCAGTTGGGGTCCGTGCTCCTCAGCAGGGGCCTGGAGCACAACCCAGGTCCTCCATCCCCGCCGAAGCTTCATTTCTGCATCAGGGCTAGAGCTCCTTTCTGCAAATTAGATGGTTTCATTTCTACCTTCCAAAACACGGCACCTAAACGAAGAAAGCATCAGGACCACAGATGGGAACGTGACAGGGGATGGGGACAGACACTGCTGTGCCTGTGGAGGCAGCCAGGGACAAGCAGGTGGGATGTAAATAATTAGCGAGCAGGTTGTTGGCTGCCGAGTCGGTGCCTTTCCCCTTTCATCTGAGCCACGCGGCGCTTTGAGATCAGAGAGAGGGGGCTTGGAGCTGACAGGGCTGCACTTCAAAAAGGAGCCACTCGCTTCACCAGTTCCCAGCAAATACCGACAGAGAGGAACGGCCCCCCCTGCCCAGGGAAGGGGCAGAATCCGGCCTGGAGGAGCGAGGCCCGGGGAAGATGCAGGTGATGGGGCTGGTCCCTGCCCTCTGACTTGCCCCCGAGTCCTGGTTTGAGCGACACAAGAGTCATTTCTCTTTCAGTTGTTTTACTTTTCACTAAGGTCTCCTCTAACGCTTGGGAAAACTGCACTTTTAGAAGACTCTAGTTGTCTGAAGTTGGGAAAATATTTACTTTATCACCAGCTCTGCTGGGCAGGTTTCAAGGTCTCGGTGTTTTCGAGCTCCCCAGGTGCAGGGATGAGGAGGAGCGAGACCCGGGCACTTGACCCAAGCTGCCAAGGGGTTATTTCATACCATGAACGTCACATTCAGTATAAATTAGGAAGTTTGCTGCCCAGTGCTCTCTCTCCCCGTCGATGGCTGGGATCCTGAGCACTCCTTGCCCCCGTGCCGGAGCCCTGAGCCCTTCCCTTCCTCCTGAAGCCACCGTGTCCCACACTGGCTGTCCCCGCTGGGAGTGCACTGCTTCTGGGATGGAATGGGCTGGGGATAGTCCTTGGGTATTTTATATTGGTACTGGGATCAATATTGGTCCTTTAGTGTTATTAATATCGATTATTTAGTCTTGTTCTATTAGATCTANCCAGCGGCTCCCCGGGCCGCCCCTGCCGTTGCCGCCGCGGCCGCACGGTGTCCTCGGAGCTCCGCGGCGGCGGGAGCGGGTCCGGCACCGGCGGAGCCCCGCAGCCGCCCCCGCATCCTCTCGGTGAGGGCTGCTACAGGGAAACCACCACCCCCTCCTCCCAGGGACCGCTTTCAAAGAGGGATGTCAGACACACCCCCCCCCCGACCCCGCTCGGGGGCCCCTCTCCCCTTTTTGAGGCTGGGTCCCAGCTTTTCCCACGGTCCCAGCTTTTCCCACGGTGCCAGCCCCGGCGCAGCCCAGAGCACGGACCCGGCTCCTCCAAAGACAAGCTTTTTAATGGTGCAACTGCTACACAAGCGAGAATTGTAACCCCACGGCTCGGACAGCCCCCCACAAACTGCTCGGGAAGAACAAAACCCAAGAGAAGGCAACGGCCGGGGTCATCGATCGCCAAAAGCCACTGCCCGGCCCCGGGGTGAGACCGCTCCGGGACTCAGCTTTGCTCCTTTCTCCCAGGGCTGAACAGAAGATCCCAAATCATCAGAGGAGCTAAAAACCAGGTTGGAATATTGTAGATTGAGGCTATCTCTGCACGAAACTCAGCAAAGGCCGTATCTGTGCTAGTTCTGTGCCAAAAGTAAGGTCTTCCCTCTAACCAAAACGGTCCCTTGGGCGACTCATCCCTCCCAGGAGTGCGGGCAGCCCCTCGCTCCAGCTTCTGCCAAAGCGACGCTCAAATGCTACAGGTTTGCAGGAAAAGCCTTGCTATGAAGGCAGAAGAACCATCCCCCGAATCTGGCTGCAGGGCAGGAGTCTCCCTTGCTGCAAGCCACGGGGATCTGTGCAGGGAAGCACGTGTAGATCCCAGGATGCTGGAAGAGGGCAACACCACAACAGTTCCCCCTGAACCACTGACCTGCCTGAACCTGTTGCCTTCGGTAGAGGGTCAGGATGGCCACAGGGAGACACTTGCCCAAGCCCTGATCTCCAGAGTCCTTCCTGGCAGTAGGAGACGCGGCACACCAGCGCTGAGAGCAGTTCCTTCATCTGGGTTTCCCCGTAGAGCTCTGAAAAATGACTGGAGGGGCTCAAAGTGCTCCTTCCCTCCATGCAGGCTCCTGAGGGTTCCAGAGCAAGGCTGGGTTTGGCTACCGGCAAGAAAAAACCGAGCTGCTCACCGAGCCCCAGCGCTGCCGGGGGCTGCCCAGCTCCACCACCACCGCTGCTGGGGGCAACGAGGGGAAGGGTCCTCTGCCAGGCAGGAGCCAGCTAGGAATCGGAGAGGCAGAGGGCCTCCACGGCATCGCTCAGGCCCTGGCTCACCCCACCGACGGCCAGCAGGCAGTTCCGCACCACGATGCTGGAACAGGCGCAGCGTGGGGTGGGCATGGGGGGCAAGCTCTCCCACTTGTTCTTCTCCGGGTGGAAGGCCTCCACAGACTCCAGGACGGTCGGCTGGTTTCCTGGAAGCACAAAACAAGGCACTGGGTTGCCTGGGAAGCACTGGCAAGCATCCCTTGTCTGCCCTGGGACAGTGTCTGTACTCTGGACCTCATCCCCTTGAGGGGTCCATTCTCCCTGCTCCCCCAGGCCAGCCAGGGCCTGGATCTCCCCCCTCTGTAATGATAACACCACTCACATATGTCTTTAAAGTGTTACCACCATCCCCAGTGCCTCACCTAGTCCCCCAGCCACGACGACTCTGCCTTTCAGGTAGCCAGCCACAAAGTCTGCTCGCCTTTTCTTCAAGTAGAAGGAACGCTCCATCTTCATCCAGCCACCTGGGAGGGACAGGACAGACCGGGCGTCACAGGAGCATCCACTCCTGGGACACCATCTGTCTCTCCGACCTCCTGCTTGCTTGTGGAAGTGCAGTTTTGCTGCACCTCGGGGTGATAAAACCCCATGACACAGGGTCAGCTTCCTCCCCGCCGTGTCAGGAGGGAGCCGTTGAACCCAGCCACCTCAGGACCATGCTTTTTTCCCCCGCTGCTGCCTTGACTTGCTCGTCTTGACTGCAGACCTTCCTCTAGGCTGGGCTCAAGGCACCAGCGGTCCCAGAACACATCAGATGAGAGCTCTGTGCTCTGCAAGGACAGCAAAACCCCACAGCACAGCCTTGTGTGCCACCCGCCCTGCTCCTCTGGGAAGGGCAGAGCCGGGACGGTGCCCACCTTGTTCCATGTCAAACATGTCCACGGTCCTCATGAACTTGGGCTGCCGGTAGAGCCGTCCCTGCCGCAAGCCCCCGAGACTGAAGAGCTTGTCTTCTGTGGGCACGAAGCTGGAGAAGGCCCTTTTGTTGGGGATGTTGGGAAACTTGGTCCACGACCTGGTCTCTGTGTCAAAGACCTCGAAGGCGTTGATAGCGTACTTGGACTGCCTTCCACCTGGGGCAGGGGAGACGGAAAGAAAAGGGTCAGCTCGGCTCCTAGCACTGAGCTGACGACAGCAGGAACCAGAGGAGCCTCCTAAGGCAGGCTGAGAGCGAGCTGCCATCTGATATGATGTCCCCAGGTCTCAAGTCACCTGCGTGAGGGCCTGCTGGGCCAGGTAACTTCTCACCCTTGAGCTCCCTCTCCTCAAACTGCAGCTTCATGGCATGAAAACACTTCATTTTTCAGTGCATCACACCCTCCATGCCGGCAGCAGCGGGTCGCTGGCACAGCAAGGCGTTTAGTATGCACCGGTTGAATCAAGACAAATTCACAGCAGAACAGGGATCAGCGCTCGGGGAGCCTTTGCAATTCAGATGAGTTCAGCCCCAGTGCCAGCCAGCGAGCCCCAGTCTCACTGCCGAGCTCCTGACGGAGCAGAAGAGCCAGAGCAGCTGCTGCCACCACCGCCAAAGACGCATATTATTCTTCCACCCCTCAGACGCAGATGAATACAGCTATTCTCAGCTCGGATGCTCGCCGTGCCTTTGAAGGCAGAGCCTGTGCTCGCTACCGGGCCCACAAACTGTTTGCCAGCAGCAAGCAAACTGCAAAATAGATCAAAGAGTCTTTTCTGGTAACCCCCAAAGAGCGCCAGGGCTGTCTGGTGGTTTGAGCAAACTCCTGCGTTTCGATCCTGATATGCCATATGGCCACACGCCACCTTTCTCTGCCTTAGTTTCCCTTTCTATAACACAAGACAAACAAAAAGCATCTCCTGCAAAAGGCTCGGTCCAGCATTTCCCAGCTACAGCAGGTCTTTCCTCTGCCAAAGGCAGACCCTTTGTGAAGCTGCGCGGTCCTTTGCTGATAATAAAATGCATAGAAGTATTTTTACTCACTAGTTGAATCCAAGAGCTTTTATCACAGTTGCAGGACTGCAAATTGAGCAAAGACCAGCTGTAGCCTTGGCTGCCAGCAGCCGTGGATGGGCCTGGGAGAGGGGAGGTTTCTCAGTGCCCAAAGAAAAGGAACTGCTGCCCAGTGGTGTCGAGGAGGAGGAGGAGGAAGGAAGGACAGCTTCTTACCCAACACGTAGATCTTGGTGCCTCGCAGGAAGGAGGTGGCAGCGTACCTGGGTGTGGGCATGGCCGCCAGCGACACCCAGATGTCCTTGAGCATGTCGTAGTGTTGCAGGTAGTTGTGTGGCCGCAGGTCAGATCCCATCCCACCAGCCGCATACACTCTGTATTCTGGACAGGGCCAAGAAACAAGAAAATCCCACAAAATTATTACAGGAAAGCATCAGAAAGACCCCCCCTGTAACAACACATGTGCCACCATATGATGTGGACCAGAACGGTTCGCTCCTACCCAAGTCCCTGGGTACATCCCGAGCTCCCATCCCCGGGGCAGAGGGAACGCACCGACCTCCTGGTCCCCGCATCAACACCGATGCTCTTCCCCCAGCCCTGCTCCCCTGTCTGGGGGCTGCTCCTCGGCTCGGCTCCCCCTTTGCCCCACCAAGGTCTGGCGCAGGATGAGACCACCCTAGTCTCTGTGACCTGGATCAGCTCAGAGCCAAGCCAAAGCACTGAGGCTACTTATTCCCCACCAAATCCATAGCAGGTACATCCGCCTCTGGCTAAAGGCAAACCCGGCTCTCCAAGACCCGCACAGCACCCACATCATCTCCTACAGCAACCACCTCGCCCCACAGACAGGATTCAGGAGAGCAGCCACAGCAGCCCTTGCGGGCAGCCTTCCGAGGCAGCTGGAAAAGCAGAGACCAGCCTGCACGCTGCAGGGATTTATTTGGGCAGCTATTTCTCTTCCTGGCCTCTCACACCAAACTGACCCCGCCGTATCAGTCAGGCAAGCTTATACTCCGAGAGAAAATCATCTCCAAGATGGTAAACATTATTTTTAAACATTCCTTGACGGTAGCTTTTAAACCCACTTAAGCAAACAAACCAAGCAGCTTTCAAAGAAGCTGCCTGGAGATTAGATCCGTAATCCCAGGCCCGGCGGGAAGCTGGCTGACCTCAGGCACGCTGCTCGGGAACACAGCTCCCAGCCCCAGGCTCTTCAAAGCATGGCAGAGCAGGCTAAAGGAAATCAATGCTCCACATCTCTGCTTGGAAATTAAAAAATGAGATGGGCTGATAAGGTGTTTAACAAGCCCCAGTTAAGCTTTCGGAGGGGAACTATGCAGGAGCCCCCCACGAGGCCAGCTGCTTCCCCTCCTCCTACAATGATTTGAGCCCATGGTCGTGAAGCTGACTCTCTCTTGGCTGGCTCTGGGTTTGGACAAGAGAGGGCTCTTCAAACCAGAGCTATTCTGTGGCTCTGAGACCTTCACCTCTGGCTCCCCATCTCAGCCCGGTCCTCCCAGCCTGGCTACGCTCAGCCAGCAGCACCATTCCTGTTTTTCCAGCATCTGCAGCACACAAGGACCAGAATTTGTTACAAAACCCTGGAGAAGTTTGATTTGAGACCCTGGGGCTTGGACCTGTCTGAAATACCCCCAGGTACCAGCACAGCCATGGCCCTCGTGGCCGCCTACGCAACAGTCATCTTTAGCAGATGGGATATGAAATGTGCGCGGGGATCAAGCTCTAGGAGAACAGAAAAGGTTCTGGAGAACAACGTAGCCCTGTGGCATTGCCCAGAAAGCTTTTGTGCCTGATGCATCAACTGATACTCACCCTCCCCATCTCCCCACCCCGCAGCCACCCCTCCCTGCCCTGCAAGGACTGAACCCTCCTTGCCTTTTGCCGTCACCGAGATGCCCATGGCAGCCTCTCTCAGCGAGTTCCTCTTCTTCCACTTGCCCTCATCTATGTTGTACATCTCCACTATCTTCAGCGGCATCTGATTCACTCCAACCCCTCCTATCACCATGATCCTCTTGCCCAAGGTGGCCACGGCCACCCCTGCCCGGGCCGTGGGCATGGGGGGCAGCGCGGTCCACTGGTCGGCCTCGGGGGAGTAGACCTCGAAGCAGTCCATGGGGACACCGTTGTCATCGCAGCCCCCGATGGCAAAGACTTGCCCACCAGCTTCCACCAAGGTGGAGTAGACCCTGCGGCTGGGGAGCGGGGCGAGGGTTTTCCACTGGAAGTCTTTGGTGTTAGCCAGCTCCATGGTGGGTGGTGGGGAGAGGCAGCATCGGTCCCTGCCCACGGGAGGGGGCTGGCTACGCTGCAAAACAGAGCAGAGAAGTGCCAGGGAAAAAAAACAACAGAGAAAGACAAAGTGCAAACAGCATCCCACCCCGGCAGAGCCACAGGGAGCCAGGAGCATCCCCACCGGGCAGCCCCCCGCAGCCACCCCCCGACACAGAGCAGCAGCGACCCGTACCTTTCATTGCCTTCCCATTAATCCTGCAGTTCCAGAAGCTCATGCGGAGACCGATCCTAAAAATAAAACCAAACAAAAGAAGGAGGGGAGGGAATAAAAAAAAAAAAAGGCAAGAGAGGTTGGAGTCAGTTTGTTATCGTTTCCTGAGCATCCCCGCCCCCAAGCGACATTCAAACTGAGGAGGCTGAGAGCTGTCTGCTCACTTCCCCGGCTGTTTTCCTGCCTGCTGGGGAACTTTTCCTTCCATCCTCCTCCTCTGGCCTGATTCCTCCTTCTGACCCCCGAGTACATCCTCCCGCAGGCCGTGGGGAGGACCCGCTCCAGTAGCCCCTCAGCTGGGAAAGGCAAAGGCCAGCACTTGCCCCTCCAGCCCCTGCTGTGGAGCCGCGAGGGGTCCAGAGAGCAGCCCAGGGAGAGGGGCACAAGCTCTCGCTGGAAACCCACCGTCTTTTTCTCCTCTCCTCTCTCGGAATGGCCGTTAAGCATGCAGATGAGATTAATTAGCGCAGGAGGACAGAGAGAGGGCAAAGGGAAAGGAACAAAGGCAGCGGCTTTGGGAATAAGGTGGGTTTTGCACTGAGCATCTCCACCTGCAGCGTGTAACTGGGGTTGTTTAACAATTGCCCTTAAAGCAAGATTTATCTTTACCCTTGCAGATGCAGCAGCCTCTCCCAGCACATGCTGCCTGCAGGAACCTTTGGAGATGGGACTGTAGGGCAGAGTGAGGAGTTGCCAAAAAACCCCAAAGAAGGTGTATGTCCTTGTTGAGTGCTGCTCTGCTCTGGGACAGCATCGTTCCCTCCTCTCCCCGAGCACAGACTCCCGAGACCTTTCCCGGTGGGTGCCGAGGGCCTGCTGAGCCCCTGGAAAAAGCTCCCCTGGCAGCAGAGCGGGGCTGCCCGGCTCCACTTTCCCATGGACCACAGTTTGAAAGTCCCTGGAGCAGAGGTTCACTCCCAGACCCATTTCCCTGCCTCCGGGCAGACACCCAGCCCAGGGCAGCGCCTCGACCCATCTGCTGCTTGCAGGTATTTTAGTTCGATCCAGAAATAGGGGTGCGGGGCGGGATGCGAAGAGCCCACTTGCTCTCTCCTATCCACGATACCTAAACACGAACAAAGCAACCAACTGTTACAGCCCTTGGGTTTCTCAAGGCGATGGACTCCCTTCTCCCAAAAGGAAGAACCAGACTTGTTTCCTGCTGCTCCACCTGGAGCAGAGATTAAACGAGTGGCCTCTGGAAAAATCCCTGACCCAGGAACAGCTCATTTTCCCCCTGCATCCCACCGCAGCACTGACTGCCTGGGTCTGACCACAGCCCTCCAGCTCTCCCAGCCCTCGACAGCCAGAGCAGACAGAGCCTGTAGCTTAGCAACAGCCACCTCCAGCCGCCTGTCACCGACTGGCACTTCGGATGATCCGGCGGGGTACCCTGATGTCTTCCAGGGACCACCACACGGATGCTGATCTCCCTGGAAGGGGGTACACCAGGCTGCACGCAGGGCTGTTGCTACTGTACCCCAGACTCATCCTGCCTGTAGCACACGTGTTTCTCCCATAAATTCACATCTGTTGTGTTCATCAGGGAGATGGAGGTGGCCCTCAGGGCACAGCCAGGGCCCGTGGTGTTATCTCAGCCTGGTACAGCACAGCATCCTCACCAACTCCACCTCAGGGTGCAGCCTGCCAGGACCACAGCCCGCAGGGCCCATCTGAAGGAGAGATCAGTTCCCACCATCATATTAGTCCCTACGTCTCCTCTGAAGTGTGAATTAGAGGAGGGCGATGGAAAAACATCGGTGAAACAGGTCTTGGACAACTGGGCTGAGATCCCTCAAAATCACTTCACATACAAGCCTGAGCTGGTGTGAAAACAGATCAGTCCAAGCAGGGCTGTTTATTTGAACTTATTCCCCCAGATAAATTTCAGCAGTTGGCTAAACATCATTTCTTGCCTAAAGAATGTGGTTAATAAACCCATAAATAGCCCTCGGGCCGTGACCCTCCAGCAGCAGGGCTCGCCGCTGGCACATGCGCACAGCCCCGGCACCGTGGGGCAGCGGGACAAAGCCACACAAAGCCACAGTAAAAAGCAGCAGCAGCAGGTCCAGCCCCACACTTTGCCTCTTCCCGGCAGCTGAGGAGAAAGGGGCCAACAACAGCCGGGATCACCAGCTGCGGTTCCCCCCTCCCTAAAATCCCCTGTCCCCTGATGGGCATCACCACCCGCAACCAGATCAGCTCAGGGATTTTTGCCTTGGCAGGTTAAGCAGCTCTGGACTCCCTTCCTTCATGAATAATTTATTTTCTTTCCAGGTGAATTTTCACGCATTACTCCAGACAAATTCAGCATGGGCCAGCAAATTAGAAAAGCAGAGCCAGCTCCTATTTCCAGGAGCGTGACAGATTTGGATTCTGACCTCTGAGAAGTGAT
Source organism: Arenaria interpres (assembly GCA_013399435.1). Lineage (NCBI taxonomy): Eukaryota > Metazoa > Chordata > Aves > Charadriiformes > Scolopacidae > Arenaria > Arenaria interpres. The sequence goes on along the minus strand of VXAK01020139.1, from coordinate 183,673 downwards.
CTTCCTGCCCTATGCCTTAATTTCTTCAACTCTAAAGTGCAGCCCTGGGATGAGACACAATCAGCATCGCTCAAACGTCTGACAGAAGCAGAACCTCATGGCTGGTGCCAGACAGTTTCTCTGCTGTCATCGAGGCTATCCAAAGCTCGAGCATAATTGTCTAAAATTGCCTCAAAATTCTTTTTCAACCTACCAGCGCACAGAGAATGACTCGAAGCACTTGGAGATGGCTGAGCATCTCTGTGGAGCTCTGGGCAGGTCCTTCTTGAGACCAGGCAGAGCAAAGATCTGCAAATTCAGCCCAGCTCTGGTTCCAGACAGCAGGAACCAGCAGATCCAGCGCCACCACCCTCAGCAGCAGTGATGCAAGGCTCTGCCTGAATCCAGCTGCCTTGGCATACAAGTAATTTGCTATTCTCCACTTTCACGCTCTTTAAAGAGAAAATCAAGGTCAGTGTGAAACACGGTACCCAGAGCCTTTGTCTCCATCTCTCCAGCATCGCCGGAGCCTCACGGAAGGCAGTGCCAGCGCTGCGCCGGAGCTGGGAGCCCTCAAAATGTGCTGACCCAACACCTCCCTGTGCTGCAGCCATGTTCTCCTCCCAGGCAGAGGGAATTATCACTTAATTATACCAAACAAATTGGAAGAATTAACATATTTTTCTTTCTTAAACGGCTATATAAAAATCGGAACAAATGGTAATTGCTTTTCTATCAGAGGAGATGGCAGGCGCGGCGCTGAGAGCCCAGCCCTTACCCCCACGGGACAGAACCCCCTGCTTTAAGAGCTCAGGGAGCAGCACAGCACCCACAGACACCCCCCAGGGGCTTTGCCAAGTGGCTACGGGCACAAGGAGCCCCACAGCACCCACCGAGAGGGGGACAGGGCTGCAGTGGGAGAGGGGGACCTCCTGGTGCGTGGGGCTGAGCTCCCTGGGCTGGAACACCCAGATGCTCCCTCTGAGGAGAGACCGTTCCTCGCCCCGCAAGTTACATCAGGCTCATTTCAGAGTCCCCCAAGTTTATTGGCATTTATTACCTGCAGTGATTTGTGATTTATAAGCGAGACACGCTGGTGGGTATTAAAGCCATAGACGGGCTGAGCAGGGCAGAGAGATCCCGGTGCGTGGTGCTGCCGAGCGTGGCTGCTTTCCCTTTCCCTATCTCACCTCTCTCCAGGGTTTAGAAGTTTTGCTGCTCTGGGTTAGAAATCCCCTCGGCTGCAGAGGGCCAGCACAGGGCCCGGCTGGAGCCGAAACCTCTACACTCCAGTCACCACCGTGTTCTTCAGGCTGATGCAGTACCCTAAATATTGCACGGCAGCACCTCTGCACGAGCGCAGAGTGAAAAGGGGTCCTGTCACCTCCCCATATTGAAGGAAATGCAAAAAGGCCCCAGGAGATGAAATGCCACGGAGATGCTCCCAACCCTTCTATTTTTAATGCTCCTTCTGAGGATATCCACCCTGAGATATCACTGTACAAACCCCCAGTCACACTTACACACAGACACACGCTCCCTCCAGGGAGGAACTCAGGGCTAGGAACGGAAAGAGATCCCCAATCCTCACTCAGCCTGAGGCAGATACAAGTCACCACAAACTGATGCTTTACCATGGATGTTTACCGTGCTCCGAAAAGCCTCCAGCACTTCTGCAGCCCCAGCAGCAGATCATCGCTGTGCCTCACAGAGCATCACCCGCTCAAACCCCTCACTTGGGGAACAGCCTTCGTTTCAGGGACACCACACAGATCCAGGAGACAACCACACTTCGTCCTGGCATCCCATCGCAAGTTCCCTTGAGCTGTACCCAGCCAACCCTCAGCTTCCCCAACTTCAGCAGCATGATCCTGGGCTTCCATCACCAGATTTGGGGACGGGTCAGAGGCAGGACACCCGTCACGGCCCCGTCAGGAGCTGTGCTCCCAGAACATCACTGCTCCCCATATCGTCTGCCAACTGCCAAACACCCACATGTTCCTCGCTGTCACCAGGAGCAGGCTAAAACAGAGGCCGGCAGCCACCAGCCTGACAGAGAAGCCCGTTACAGAAACTACTGCCTTCAGGAAAGAAAAAAAGCTCTTGTACTCACCGAAATGTCACGCCAGCTAAGCACGGGGCAGTCCTGCCCTTTGCCAGGCAAGGCAAGAGAAGGGGCTGCAAAGCTGAGCTGAAAACAGGCTGACATCCAGCCCGGCATCACCAGGCGAAGTGACGATTCCCACTGCTCTGGGGATGGGCGTCACAGGAGAGGCAGCATCAGGGGCAAGATGCTGCTGGAAATAGCACACAAAACCCGAGAAGAAATCACAGCTCCAGCTCCTCAGCACCAGGCAGGAGTGAGCAGCTTCGTCTCAGCTCTGCCTTGGCTGCCTGCACTCTATTAAATAACGAGCAGGGAGAGATGACACAGCACAGACTCGATGAAGGCAGCTAAAAGGAGATGATTCAGTGCAGGGACCCCGTTTCTGTCCCAAGGAACACTCATAGTACAAGGCCAGGAAGGGGGGACATGGAGAGGACATCCCCAGGAATTTCACCAGCTGCCAAGGAGGGGTGTCTGGCACAGCCCAGCTCTCCCCTGCCCGTGCCTGACTCTTCCCAGTACAATTCCAGGTTACCCAGGTGCTGGGAGAAGTGCTGCTCCAGGCACAGGATCCACCACACAGTTTGGGGCAGGGACCAGTCCTCTGGGGCTCAGCTCTTCTGCTCCCCAGGCCACCCAACGCCTCTCACCCGCTCGGAGGGGCAGAGGTGCCAGGCAGGGGATGCCCGGGATGCTGGGCACAAGGACACCTTGCCTGGGACCTTCATCCCTGGCCCCCCCCAGAGCTGGGTACTGAGTTCACCCACACAGGGAAGCTGCTTGTGGAGGTGGGACTCCACATCTGCCCTTCCTCAAAAAACCCAAGGTAACTACCTGCAGCTGATAATGGATGGAGCTGGATGATATCACATCCCATATTGGCCAGAATCAGGGATTTTGTCAAGACAAAACCAACAGCAAGTGATGAGAGAGGAGGGGAAACACGGTGATAATTTTCTTTCTGCTGTTTTGACCTACGCTGGAAGTTAGCAGGCTGCGGTGCATCTCAGACAACGCACTGACAAAGCGTCAGATATGGGAGCAGCATCTAAATCTCTTCATTAATCATGGTAATTGAAGGGAGCTGCATTTCCTCCTAGAAGCATAGAAATGTCACGGTGTAACCACCCTTTGCACTATCAGATCAACATCAGCACAGCGTAAAGAGGCCCCATCCCCGTGGGCTCAGGTACCAACCTCTGCTGTAAATAAACGCTTCCTTCTTTCAGCAAAGACGCAGCCAACAAGAAACACAACATTCACGGGGGCAGATTTTCCAGGAAGCTCTAAGCCCACATTTCCCCCCGCTCAGCACCCAGAAGGGAGCCATAAATCCCTTCGTGGGATTTCTCTGGCTCATTTCTCTGCCACCCAACGAAGAGATGTTCAGAGGAGCCCAGCACCCCAAAACCCCATCCTACAATAGTCCAAAGAGCTCAGCACCTCCCCAGACATGGGTCTCTTCAAACCCTCACCACTGATCCACGGTTCTGAGTGGGACCAGGGTCTATGGAGAAGTTTGGCACCTTTGTAACCCCCCCAGTTCCTGTCTCAAACTCTTGGTCTCCTTCAGGGTCCTACAAAACAGCTTCTTCTCCTGTGGTCACCTGCAGGAAGGTGCTACGTGACCTAACACCATTTCTTGGTGACACTCAGACAGCCTCTTCATAAGCTTTGACTATAAGTTATAGTCCTTATATTCTATAAGCTATAGTCCTAGCCCACAAGGTCATGTAATGCCAAGTCTGGATTTTCAGTTTCCTCCAACTTTTAAGCAGAAAACGCTTTAAAACAAACCTCTGAAAACCAGGGACTCTGGTGCCTTTTCTTCTCCCTTGTTCAAACCCTGGCAGCTGAGGCTTTAAACAGAACACGCACGAAATTTTCAGTCTGGTATTTCTGACCTCTCTTCACACTGAATCAAGTTTCCTTGCCATAGTAACAGCTACCCAGAAAAATAACAACAACAAAAAAAAATTCCACTAGTTCCCTGCCTTTCTCTGCAAATCACCCAGCCGGCAAAGGAGACTGCTTAGTTAGAAAGGAGAGAGAAAAGGCCCTGCAATTGTAAGAGAATTAATTGTACCAAGCAAAGAAAAAGCAGCAGAACTCACAAGCAGCTCGTTTCATCCCTTCAGCTCCTGAGCATCCCTCTTTGCAGACGTTAAGGACGTGGGGTTTGAAGGCGAAGACAGCCGGCTGTGCCCGGTCTGACCTCCTCCCCGGCGTCACCCCTTCCCCCCAGATACCAGCCCCTCGAGATCATTTCCAGCCTCATCACGCCAAATGCAATTTCCTGCGGTTGCTAATAGGAGGGCGGCAGAGAGGTCATGGAAGGAAATATTCCACAGCGAGGAGCACAGCAGTGGTGCATCCGAAGGATGCCAGGAGCTTTAGCTACGGGACAGGGAGAAAAGCCATTTCATTATTTTTTTTGGTGCTCATTAGCACAAGGAAACACCCCAGACCATCCTTTTTTCCTGGGTGAGCTGAAGAGTCAGCAGAACAAGGTAAGATTTGTTGACACCGCAGTTTGTCGAGAGAGAGAGAGAGTTATAATTTCATCAAGAGAAAAGATAACCCACCTGTGAGACTGAAGGTTGCCCCTTCCCTGGTCCCACTCCCAGCAGCATCCTGCATCTCCCCCCTTGTCCCCCCGGCTGCCTCTGCTCTGGGCACAAACAGCTTTTTTTTTTGCATGGGCCAAACGCAGAAGGTCTTTTTCAAGCCCTGCAGTTCTCGCTGGTTACATTTACAAAGCTGCTGTTCCTCTGTATTTAGGCTGCATCCCTCTGGAGGGAATGTAAAGAGCCTGGGCCAGATCTCAGCTGGGGGCAGCTGGCGGCACACCCTCACCGCTGCCAGGGCCTGGGCTGGGAGAAAGGCTGAAAATACAGGATTTGGGGACTATTGGGGGGGCGGGGGGAAAAAAGAAAGAAAAAAAAGAAGAAGAAGAAAAAAAAAAAGGAGAAAACCCATCCTTCTTAACCCACTTTTTAGGGGAAAAACACAAACTCAAAGCTTTGTTTCTGGTTGCTCATTCAAATTCCGGCCTGGCACCAGGAGAAAGCTGTCCTCCTCCAAAGCGTCCCCCTCCCTTGCCCCCTCCCCAATAACCCGCTGACCTCCAGCGAGAAACTCCCTCCCTCCTGCCAGGAGAGCCCAGGAACGTGGATGTACTCACAGCTCCCGGGAAAGCCGCGCCGAGCCCAGGTGGAGCATGGCTCTCTGCTAGAAACGCTCTTCAACACCCAAATCCCGGGTACCCGCAGAGCATCCTCCTCCTCCTCGGCTCCCTCCGTGCCCCCCCTGCACCCCGCAGCGCTGGCGGGGGGGATGCGAGCGGGGAGGGCGCTGGGAGGGATGCGTGGGAGGGATGCTAGGGGAGGGGAAAAAAGAAAAACACCAGCATAAATCCAGCCGCCCTAATCTTCACCCTGCCGGAGATGGAGGACAATTAGGAGGGAGAGCGTTTCCCCATCTGGTCTTTGCCGGCAGCCGGGGCGTGCGTGTGTGCGTGTGTGTGTGCGTGTGTGTACACACTGCACTACCAGACCCAGACTTAAGCCTTTTATGGCTCCCCACGCTTGCACAGGATGTTCGGTGACGGCGGCTCCCCCCTCCCGCGCTCGAAAACAAAACTCCTGGAAAAGGGAGACAGACAGACAGACAAAAATAGGAGCTGCCTGGGAGAGGAGGCAGAGCCCCAAAGGCGCTGCTGCGGTGGGACTCGCTGCAGTTGTGGGTCCCAGACCCCTGGGCTGGGTCGAGCAGAGCCAGGCTCTGGTGTGGACAGACAATGGACACGCACCCCCCGAGCACCCACACCCCAGTAACGAGGGACAGTGAGAGGGGGGTCAGGCAGCAGCGACCCCAGAGCTTCTGCCCCCTGCACCTCCAGCCCCAGAGGTCCCCTAGAGAGAACGTCCTGTGCTGAGGCTGCAGGGCAGCGTTGGGACATGGGGCCCTTCGAGCCCTGGTCTTCTCCAGGGAAGATGTTCCTGAGCCCACCACTTGTCCCGGACTTTCACCTTCTAGACCTGCTCCTCTAACTCTCCTTCTAAAGGTGTTGCAGAATAACTTTGCAAAAAAATAATTTCTAAGCAAAAGCCAAGAGAAAGATCCTTTCAGCACATCTTCCATCCAGCCTCAAAGCTCCTCCTCAGAGGTGTGTTTGCAGTTCACCCCAGCAGATATTTCTGTCCCTTCAATAACCCCCTGAGCTCTGAAAGGCCCTGACACCCCCAGGGGTTTCTCCCCCTTTCAGCGTGGTGCTCGTAGAGCCTTCCCCGTCAGTGCAGAGCTCTGGGCACGGCCGGTACCGAGGCAGGAGCATCAGGTGCTCGAGCACTCAACAGCCTTTGAACCTGCAATTTCCAGAGCTGGAAGAGTCTCGTGTTTTCATCTCCCATCTCTGGTGGCCACCTCCCTGCAGCCTGGGCCAGTGACAATCCACAGAGGTGGCCAGAGGAGGTTTAAAGTTCAGCCCTGGCTTGCAAAAGCCCCAATTCAGGCCCATAACGATCCAGACAGGGTTTATTCCTGCCAGTAGCTCATGCTGGTTGAGATAGGGAACTATTTAAAGCAGCTCTAGCCATAAAATAAGAAAAATGAGGAAATCAACAAGAAGTTGAGTCAAATGACTGTACATAAAGCAAATTCTCATCCCCTACCAGCTATTTTAATCTCCTGTTAGCTTTCCGGTGGGAGGATTCAATTTGCATTTAAATAAAAACCTCAAGCGCAGGGCCAATCTAACATTAAGATGTTCATTACAAAGGCATTCACCTCTTAAGAAATTTTAAAAGACCCCATCAAACTAGATTTTAACAGAGGGGCCATTAGCAGTCTGGCATTATTGGACACTTAGTATTTGTAAGTTATTATTATTTACCAGACTGTTTACAGAGGAGTCCAGGCAGCCCTGAAGGAAGGTTTCCAGCAAACTGCTTACAACCCAGGAGGTAAAAAAACCATCTCAAAAGGTGTTCTCAAACCACTGAAGAGCTGCCTGCAGAAAGCTGAGTTTCTCAGGGGCAGGAGGAGGGGAAGGGGAGGCTGCAGGACACAGGGAGGGCAGGCTGGGGAGACGAGCTGATGCTTGAGCCAGAGGTTGGCAGCTCCTCTCCATCCCCACACTAAAGCACAGGGCTCCCGTGCTGGGAACCAGCTCGAAGCTGCCCAGTGATGGGTGACCCTCATGGAGGACGGTGGAGAAGGGGCTGTGACAGACCACAGCCGGCCCTCGCAGTTGTATTACACAGCGGTTTGCATTTTAAAACTGTGGTAAACTGTGGTTTACAAACCCCACTGAAACACAACAGCAGGCTGGTGTTTCAAACCATCCAGGAGCTCCTGCGTCACGGGCTGGGGTCCCAACAGGACACTGGGTTTGGCCTCAGGTGGGTTTTTGTTTGGCTGGTTTAGATTTATTTTTTTATGTGGGTTTTTGTTGGGTTGGTTTGGGTTTTTTATATTGCTGTTTGATCTCAAGCCCTTCATCTCCTATTCATTTCCCATCCCGCTTTTTGTCTGCCTGTTACTCTTGCTGTTTGGTGGCTGCAGTTGAACTCCCCACATCCAACACCTCGTGAGAGGGGTTCTCGGGTCAGCCAGGGCCTCCGGCTGGTACCAAAAACATGATGGATTGTGATAAAATAGGGAGCAGGGATGGTGTGACACAGAGCAGAGCCCTGGTAGAGCTCTGCCAGGAAGCCTTGATCATCCCTGTCCTCATAGTCCTACGTACCTGATGCTATCAACTATTATGAAGATGAAAGAGTATTTGTTTCAGTAAGCATTTAATTCACCCGATTAAAAACAAAACAACAAAGTAAACCCAAGAGACCCCTTGATGACCTTTCCCTTGCCAGCATCCTTTCTTGGATCAATGCAAGCAACCTGCCCTTCCCACGACAAACAGTCTGCGCCGCGCCAACACCTGCAAAACACCAGAGAAACGAGAGATGAAGGCAGGGGAAGAGGGTGGGTTTAAATGGGATAAAAGCGCGGAGACAGGTAGGGCAGCTTGGCCATAAAGCCCCAGGTGCTCGGTCCCCGACTGCCTGCTGGATGAGTCAGACCTGACGGGCTGGAAAATAACTGTCTGTCTGGGAAGGATGGAGCTTGCACAATGCGCCACCGAGACCTCAGCCCTCCTCGCACAAAGGCAGGCGTTGGCTTCGCTCAGCAGATGCTTTTTGAGCAGTGAAAATTGCACAGCTCTTCGCCCCAGTGGCCAGCGAGCCCTTCCCAGGGCAGAGGGAAGGGGAGGATGACGGCACACACACTCCGGTACCCATCACCAGGCTGAGAGAGAAACCCACCATCACCAGGCAGCCAGCGGCAGGAGGAAAGCGGATTCTTACCCTCCTCCCGATGGCACCCTTTCCCAGCAGGGTCTTGCTTGCCGCCAAGGAGACCTCTCGGGATACCCTGAAGAACTTACAGGACAAGGATGGCCCGGGGACACTCCAGATTTGTGCCTTAAAAAGGGAAAAGAACTTTTCCAGGCTGCTTGGAAATGATAAAGGAGGTGTCACTGTAAAGGAAAAAAAAAAAATAAAAAAAAAAAAATCCTGAAAACCTGTAGCAGTTTCCTGCAATTCAACATCTGTTTCCATGGGAACAGCAGGAGAGTTGCAGGAATTCCTGCAAATTACACAAATAAGCCAGACAGCAACACTTTATTTTCCTCTCTCTCACCTGCATTGCTTCGGGTTGAGCCAACTCGATCCCACGAGTGCTCTTGGCCAGACTGCTTCTCCTAAGCGTTGGGGAAAGGCACATCAAACCGCAGCAAGCAGGCCAGGAGGTAAGAAAATAGGGAAAAAAGTGGCAAAAAGCACCCCCAGAATCCCAGTGAAAGGCTTTCCTTTTAGAAAAGATCAGGATCTTATAGATTAAGGGGACAAAACATACAAAAGGACCCAGACCTGCCCATGCATCTCTCTGTGCCAGCAGCGGCTGGAGCACACAGCCCGCCCCCGTCCACGGGAGACCTGCGTTAGCACAAACAGGGGAGAGCAATGCAGGAGGACTAGAGACAACATTCCATCTCCCCCTGTCATTTCTTCCAGAGATCTGGCAACCTGACAGTTAATTAACTAGTTAATTAATTAATTCTCCCTCCTGCAGGGGCCCTGAGCTGGTTACAGTGCAGAGAGTCGCCTTAATGCACGGAGACAGGAGCCATGAGCTTCGGGATCTCTCAATCAGAACATTTAACCCACGGGGAGAAGTCCACCAGCTGTGTCTGCCCATTTGACAAACACGGAGCGACATCATTTCAGGACGGACAGGCACTTTGAAGAGACAGTTGCTGGGGAAAAAAAAAAAACAACAAACAACCACACAAAAAAACCCTCCTCACCCAGAGTAACGTTCAAAATTAGCTACAGTTAGCAGAATTTCAGCAGCAGCATGGAAGAGCTTTAAGCTGTCTAACCGGTTCAGCTACAGGGGCATCTGGCTTTGCATGCTTTTTATAAAAACAAAAGATAAGTCCATGTTTATATACAACTGGGGGGGAAAAAAAAAAAAAAAAGCTGTTTGTTCCCAGGAAGAAGGTTCGTGCAAGACATGGCAGGGCTGGGAAGAGCCCATCTCCAGGCAGGGTGACCAGAACACTGAAATAAAGCAGGGCTTTGCTGCTATCACAACCTGCATCACGTCTGCGCTCACCAAGAGTGTGTTTCTTATAGCGGGAAGATCCCATCTGACCAAAAGTCAATCTATTCCAGCGCAGGGTACAAAGCGCCTTGGGTTTTCTGCAGAACACGTCCAGCCTGAGCAAAAGGGACTTCGAACGGCGGCGTTTTGTTCTCTGGGCTTCAAAGGAAGCGAGGGTTAATCATTCACGGACCAGGCAGCGATAAGAGACAAGAGCAGGCTGTGTAAAGAATGGATTTGAAAAGGGGGATGTGGGTAAAAGATGTCAGCGTATCGTTCTGGTTTTCTATAAAAGAAAGAACATTTTTAAAGATTTTGGTGAATTAACTCCTGATCCACCCCAAAAATTTTCATTTAAGCTGCAGAGAAGATTGTTTTTCTTTCCTGTGGGGGTTAAATGTTGAAAGGGAAAAAAAAAACAGCAAGAAAACCACCAGTTTGAAAAGGAAATGTTTTCACAAGTCGTGATGCTTTGTTTCAAAGGTTGCCATAATGAAACATTTCCATTTCTCGGAATTTTTCTCTTTGCTGTGCTGATCCTCAAAGCTAAATTGTTCATGGGCCAACGTATTAATCTGTAACAATGTACTTTTGCCCAATTCTCCCTGGATTAAGAAGTTCTATTCTTGGCTCTGTCACATGAGGCTTTTGTGACAAGGCACTGAAACCCTCCGTCTGTCCGTCCGCACTAATTCATTTCCAGCTTGGCTGGACCGTGACTGCTTGGCAAGGACCTCTGCCCACCGTCTCCCTCCTGGGTTCCCCTGTTCCTCACAGACCGGCTGCAAAATACCTTCTGCACCTGCGAGATCTTAAGGAACGCAAGGAAAGCCAGTAAAGCCAAGGGAAGGGACAAGCAGACTCTGAGCTGCTCAGATTGCTGCAGCAGTGGAGAAAAAACATCCCCAGGATGGTTTTCCTTTCCGGGAAGGAAGATGAGATTCTCTCCTCACTCATTTAACCAAATCTCATCTTCTGTAGCTTCCACTCTCCAGACATCTCCCAGCCCCAGCTGCTGCCCATCCTGGGGTGTCTCTGAGAATTACAGAGACGTGTTACAGGAAAGTGGATTATAATGTAAAACTGGAGTCCCTGACACAGGAAGGATGTGGACTCGTTGGAGCAGGTCCAGAGGAGGCCATACAGATGCTGGGAGGGCTGGAGCCCCTCTGCTGGGAGGACAGGCTGAGAGAGTTGGGGGGGTTCAGCCTGGAGAAGAGAAGGCTCCGGGGAGACCTTAGAGCCCCTTCCAGTCCCTAAAGGGGCTCCAGGAAAGCTGGGGAGGGACTCTGGATCAGGGAGGGGAGCCATGGGAGGAGGGGGAAGGGTTTGACCCTGAAAGAGGGGAGATTGAGCTGAGATTTCTGGGGAAGAACTTCTTTGCTGGGAGGGTGGTGAGACCCAAGTTGCCCAGAGAAGCTGTGGCTGCCCCATCCCTGGAGGGGTTCAAGGCCAGGTTGGAGGGGGCTTGGAGCAACCTGGGCTGGTGGGAGGTGTCCCTGCCCAGGGAACACCTGGAACCTGATGTTCTTTACAGTCCCCTCCAACCCAAACCATTCTGTGATTCTACGAACTGACCTCACAGCTGCAGCCCTTCTGCTCTTCCCCGTTTACCATCCATTTTGCTGTCATTACTCTCCCAGAGCTATTTCTGCCAAGCACAGATCCTCGCTGACAGGTCTCTAGCGGAGAAGGCTGCAGTGCACAAAATTAGAGACATGGGGGAGAAAGCTTCTGATAGCAACCTGCCAGCCGTCAGCGGGGGCTCGGGATGGCAGGGGAGGCGCGGGGTGCCCCCTTCGCCCGAGCTGCAGGGCAGGGGTTAGCTGTTAAACTGGAGGAGGTGGGCGGTAATGGGATGTCAGCTCATCAGTAATCCCACCCACGCTTTCAAGGGAATTTAACAAAGCAGGGTAAGAGGGGCTGGGGGCAAAGAGTGAGAAGTGAGACAGTTCAAGCGAGAGGAGGGAAAAACACACCAAAACATGCAAAGCAATAACGAGAACAAATATTTCCTCTGGTGCCATCTGAGTGGGGGCCAAGTCCTATTCTCCTTTAGATCTAGAGATGCCACATTTGGAGGGCAAAAATCCCCATGAGTGATGCGCTCCATAAATCCCACCCTACTGGAGTTTTCTCTTATGGGGAAGAATGGAAACACACGTGGGTTTTCTACTTCCTGGATAAAAAGGAAATTAACTTAATCCCTCCTTTAGGGCAAGATCTTGTTGCTCAGTTTTAAGTGTCATCATCTTTCCTCTGCAGATGATGCCACAGGCAGATTTCATCCTAAATGCCAACAACTGGAGCTTGATTAAGACACAGAGCCGTCCCCACCCCAGTCCCACAGGGACACAAGCAACATTTGCCAAGTTTAGCAACCTATGGTTGGAAGTTCCTACCAGCACGTGACCCATTAGCGCGCCTTGCCTTCATCCCAAGGACCCACAGCCCTGTCAAAGAGATTTGAAAGAAAAGCCTATCAGTGCTCTCAGGCACTACCATGTTATTAAACACAATCCTTTTATGGTTCCACCTACTGTAACATCTGAATTTCTAAGAACTGACAGTTTCCGCGAGGGGCAGAGCCCATTCCTACAACAGCCTAATCTCAAATTGCTTCCCAAGGACAGGGGAAGCCTTCCGCATTCTGGAAAACCGGCACCCTCTTTCTTTTTCTTCTCTAAATTCCCAAATATAGCAAGAACTACCTGAGACTGCACAGAGCTGAGCTAGATTTGTTTGCCAGGTCAATGGATCTCACACGCTCCAGGCTCGGCAGCGAACCTCTGTGATCCCCGGCACTAAGCGGGGCCAGGGCTGATGGGGATGTTTTGTTTCCATCCGCTGGGAAAGCGGCCCAAACTGCAGACACAGCAGGACTCTCTGAGACCCATTGCTGCAAATCTTATGGTGACCTCTTACATCACCCATGCGGTAAAGTGTAAAGTAATTTTATGTAAAAAAAATTATTAAAAAATCAACCCAATCACCTAACATAACACTTTGCCTCCACGCTAATTTTAGAGCAGAACAGTAAATAACAGTTCATCATCTCTGTCAAAATAAAGTGGATTCAGATCTCAAACTTGCTAACTAAAACTAGACAAACCCTGTAACCTCTGGGAAGGCAGTTCTGTCCTCTCCCACATGTCCTCCTAATAGCAAAGAGAGGCAAACCCAGCAGGGTGAGCTGCTCTAATGTGAGATGTGTAGGAAACAGGAGCTATAAGAGGGCAATAGTTCTTTCAACATCTGTATTTCCAAATGAAGTAATGGATCTGTTTTCTAGGTGACAAAGTACGCTACCTGTGTAGGGTTTTACTTCGAAAAAAGAAAATCCTGCTGTATTTGGAAGTGTCCCACTGTATCACACGGTGACCAGTGGCTTTACCCTACCAGCCCCAGTACAGTCCTTGATAATCCCTTTTGTACACAGCAGGCGAGAACAGAGCAGCACTGCATCCTTATTTTCTTACCTTGAATCTCAGCTACTGTTGTTAGCCAAGAAAACAAATTTAGTTGGTGAATATATTAAAGACAGCTCCCAAAAAAAGGAGATACTCCCTTCACCTATATTTTTCAGTGGCTGGATTGCAGCTAACTGAGAGCATGAGTGTGAGGCGGGGTGGAATGGGGCACAACCTGCCTTCTCCTGGAGCAGACAATATCTACATGATGTTTATTTGTTTTGCTGATCCGTTCAATAAAATGAACAAGCACAATGTGTGCTAAGCTGGCTCCCCAGGGAAGGAGGATTGGATCCTGCTCCATTCTGGCGAGATCGCTCTGCTGCCTCACTCCTTTCTGCTGAGCTGGAGGAGCCTTGGCACAAACTGAGCTTCTGTGGGGGTGGAAGAAGCAAATCCACTATTAACAAGACTTACAGCTCAGTACAATTGTCTTGAAGAAGGTCAGGCAGTAACAGAGAGTCGGTACCACCACCTGAGGCTGGGAGGAAAACAAGTAACTATCCTTTTCAACAAGCCCAACAAGTTTGTCTCCTGTGCTACACAAGAACCAGAATAGTAATTTCTTTACCCAGTTTGGCTTAAACTGCAGCACCTGATGTACCCAGGAACCTGGTCTAATTCTCCATGTCTTATTATTTTTTAAGATGAGTGATAGGAACATTTGCCCTCTAAGCATTTATATCAAAGAAAAGACACAATAAAACAGTGGTGGGCACTAATACTCTTACTTCATATCACATAGCAGAACAGCACACATCCTACAGCCCTAGCATGTTGAACAGCAGGACATTAAAGTTTTTGTTAGCCATTGCCGGGAGGATTTAAAAAAAGATAAAATCATAGAATGGTTAGAATTGGAAGGGACCTTAAAGCCCCCCCAGTGCCACCCCCTNTCTCCCCTCTTTCAATGCCAAACCCTTCCCCCTCCTCTTGTGGCTCCCCTCCCTGATCCAGAGTCCCTCCCCATCTCTCCTGGAGCCCCTTTAGGGACTGGAAGGGGCTCTAAGGTCTCCCCGGAGCCTTCTCTTCTCCAGGCTGAATCCCCCAACTCTCTCAGCCTGTCCTCACATCAGAGGGGCTCCAGCCCTTGGGGCATCTTCATGGCCTCAGTTTTTAAGTCACTGCTCAACACGGCTTATGTCATCAGGACACTGTTTTTATTTTCTTCCCAGGATGAGGTTTATGAGCAGACTGTTTGGATTAGCATCCACTAACTACAGGCATGAAGATCACAGACACAAAGATGGCAAATATCACGATCCACACAGCCACGGGTATCAAACCTTGAGTGGTCTCTTCCTGTGCTGCTTCTGCTGGAAGAAGGGAAGAAGAAAGCAACGATGTCTCTTTCTCCACTGAGCCATCTTCATGTTCTTCCGAGCTGGTGACTGCTGCCTCGCTTTCTTTGGACTTCTCCTGCTGCATCTTTGAGGGGAAAACAAAGAGTTGCTCCAGGTAACCTGACTTCTCATTGCTGACCTTACAGAGCCAATATCTGTTACCTTTTAGGGATGGAAATCTACCACTGCATGAGAAAGGAATCTTGCATTTAGGGCAGAATAAATTAAAAAAAATAATTTAACAAAATGAAAACATAAACCAAGTCTTCTGGTTATAAAACAAGACTCTTTTGAAACTAACCCACGCGGGGACGGCTGAGGAGGCGGGGTGGGGACCAGCAGCAATGGTGGCAGATTTAAACCAAGTGTAACTGCCCCCATTGGTCACTCACCAAGACAAATGGCTCTGGTGCCGGCGTATCTGCAGCATCCAAAGCTCCACTTTCCTCCTGTGAAGAGATAGTAAAAGGCTTCAGCTTGATCTTAACCCCCAAGTCATTTCAATTTAAGTGTCATCATCTATGAGAACATCACACACAAAATTAGGTCCTCTTGGCATGAAGAGTGGCAGCCAGCAGCGGGAGACACTCACTTCCATTTCCCCCCTTTTCAGTAACACTTACAGACTTGAAGGGGCAAAAATGTTTGTTTCCCCACCCAGGTTAAGATACAGTAACTCCTCCCTTGATCCCTCATGGCTTGTATTAAGCTACAGCCAGTACCTGCCTTGCCAGATTGGCGAGCAACTTCTTCCCTGCATTTAATATCTGCTGCTTCTCAAATACAAGACAACCAGAGCCCAGAGAAGCTGTGGGTTCTCAGCAACGCAGTAATCCCACCCACAGGCACCTCAGGAAAAACCAAGCCACACAGAACTCCGAGAACCTCCGTGCAAATAAAACTAGCTGGGGGCACAAAACCTGCCAACTCGGCTTCAGCAAAGGAGGAGCAGTGTAGCAAGTCGCATTTCCAAAGATTGGGAACTACTGTAGGCAGTGAATTTCAGACAAAGTCAAGTCACAGGCCGTTTTCACCCTCCTACTGGCCTTCAAATTCACTGCCTGAAGAGCTTGTTCACAAGCAGCAGGGAGAAAAAAGAGCACATTCTTCAGTTTCGTAGTCACTGCTCATGTCATCAGGACCTTGCTTGTATTTTCTTCCCAGGATGAGGTTTACAAGCAGACAGTTTGGATTAACATCTATTTATTAAACACATGAGGATTACAAAAACAGAGACGGCAAATACCGCTATCCACACAGACATGGGTATGAAACTTTCACTGGTCTCTTCCTGGGCTGCTTCTTGGTTCTTCCCATCTTCCAGCATCAACGTCTCTTCTACCACTTCAACTGTCTTCAAGGTCTTCCACGCTCGTGACCGCTGCCTCGCTTTCCTTGGACTTCTCCTGCTGGATTTATGAGGGGGAAAAAAAATATCAGAAGTTGCTTCAGGTAACCTGAATTCTCATCACTGACCTTACAGAGCCAACATCTGTTATCTTTCAGGGCTAAAAACCTACCATTCTTGCAGTCAGGGCAGAATCAAAAAAGGAATTAAATAAAACAAAAGCACAAACCAAGTCTTCTGCTTATAAAACAACAGTCTTTGGAAATTAAACCAAGTGCCACCTTTGTGCAGCTGGCACAGAGGGACACCCTAATGACCCTCACTCTCATACCGGACAGCAGGATTACCTGGGGAAAGGTGTCTGGGATATGGCAGGCAAGGAATTAATGAGAACAGCATTCCAGGACATGCCTGCTATCTGCTGCTGCAGAACTGACAGCACAGGAGCACTAGAAGCATTCTCTTCTAGCTAGCCTCTAGCTGAAGGAAGATCTATGGGTCAGGACCCCTTTTCATTCACGTATTCCCATGCTGCAAAAAAACCCAAACCACTTTGATGATCTTCTAACAGCAGCAGGAGACAGTCTCCCAGGGTTCCCTCTTCTGTCCATGCAAAACTCTGAAGATTAGGAGTGTATTTTCACAAAGCTTTAAAAAAGAGCTCAAGCCTGAAAGAGACTCTAAGGAGTCTGCAGAGACTACCCTGCTTTCAGCATCGAAGCAGTAAATTGCAAAAAGGCCACCCACGTTTATCACCGACCTGAAGTTCAGCCACTAAAGGAGGTGCCCCTCTCCCCCCCATTGTTAGTATCTCACTTTAATGCACTCTTGATACAGGTCTATTGAAACGGTGTCCCCTCAGCCAGACAATGCCTTTATAAGAAACCTGTCTTTCCAAGCATCAGAAAGAGCTGTTACAACTCTGCACAGGCGTCGGTTTTGCTCAGATGCCAAGAAGGGCAGAAGGTGCTGAAGGGCCTGGCAGGTTCAGCAGCAGAAGGTGGTTTCTTTGCTGTCATGCTCACGTGGCTCACAGGAATCCCAGGTGAAACTCAAAACGTTCCACTTAAGGCACTCTTCAACTTTAAAAAGGTCTTTTTTTATCTAGTTCCAGAATTTTCTCCGCTAACGTTTTCTTTTCTACGCAAGAATTTCTAGAACTCCTCCGCTTTCAAAGACTTTTATCTGCGGATAACCACGAGGGGACTTCTCCAAAATGGGAAAATAAGCCAAAGGGAAGGTGGCTTTTGACAAGAGGAAAAGACGGGTTAAATGCGTGGTACCTGATACCTCTGGGAGGCAAAGCAACAGAAAAGCACGTTCCCCCTTCATCTTCATCAGTCTCATCACTAGATGTCCCACTCATCTGATGAAAAAAGAAAGTATGGCGAGAGATTCAATGAACTTAACGCACAAGTTTGTCATTTCTAGCAAGCAAAGCTACTGAACAATCTCATTTAAAGTGAATTGTTCTACTGGAGAAAGAAAAAAAAAAAGTCTTTGGGAAGTACATAAAAAAATCACCAAGAGATTAGGTTAAAGCAAAGACTGGTTGCCTGTGGTCTACCCTGTCCAACACGGATGCCTCTGGAATATTAACTGATGTTCAGTATATCATTGCACTCTCATCCACCATTTTCTCATCCTGCTGGAAAAAGAAATATTACTTTAAACTGATTTATTGCGCAAGTCAGTACGTAATGCACAATAAACAGTATTTTGCCTCTGGACACACCATCTAATCACAGCAGCTCAACAAACTCATCTTCATGCAAGGGAAACTGTGCCGAAGTCAACATCCCCGTTACATTAATGCGCCAAGGCCTCACACAGGACCAGAGTCCCATTGTGCTGGAGGCCACCAAGAGACAGAAGTCTTGTGCCAACAAGACCGACGGCCATGCCCTGCAAAGGCTTAGCCACCACCTTTAACATTATGCCCTCATTTCTAGGGCAGAAACCTGAGTGCTGTGCTGTTCAACGGATGATGTGTAACGTTAAAGGTAAGTAAGAGCTTGGGCAAAGAGATCGACTCAGAATCTCCTGTTTCAAAATGATCCACGGCTGAATTTTAAATGTGGAATGTATCTTGCAAGTACATCAAAGCTCCCCTAAATATTGTCTTCAAAAGGGAATACCGTCTTCTTTAAGATAGCCATCTTCTAGGTTACATGCTATGCTGGGAAGGAAGTGGAATGCCTGGAGGGGAACATCTGGCCACCCTGCCAGGATTCCTGCGGGATGAGCAAGCTCATTTACTCAGTCGACTCAGGAGCCTTACACTGCACTGCAAATTGCACATTAGATACATTCAGATAAGATGGAAGATTTCTAAGCTTTAGACTGACTGAGACACCAAGGGATGTGCTTCTGTACCGCTGCCTTAGTCAGAGAAATGAGATTCCGTGACTAATCATCTGGATGGGGCACTGCTAGCCTGAGGGTTGTGTCTCGGGAGTGTTTTGTGCCCAGAGGAAGTGCAGGGAGGCGACTATTGTAGCTTAACAATGCCATAATACCCTTTTCCTGCAAACAGCCTTCAGAGTGCCGCAGGGGCCGCTGCCGGGTGATCTCTCTTGTCCCCGCGCCTGGTCTATCGGCAATTCATCCTCCAGCAATATTTGTTCTACCTGTTAATATTTCAAGACAGGTTGTGGGTGTGTAATTAAAGCCTCTCATCACAAGCTACCACAAAGTTTTGAAGGCCCTACAGCACAGACCATGTTCTCCTTATTCATATTGATTTAAATGAGAAGCTTCTTACAATTTTTCCAACTGTGACAAGTCTACGCATACAGTTACAACGTAAAGTTGACTTAAATGTATGTAACTAAAAGCCTGAAATAATTTACATTCAATAACTAAGGAGCAAAGCAATTCTCAAGATAGCTCGTACTTTATCACTAATTAGTCATCCGATATGCACTCTACTTTTAATTAGCAATCCTTTATCTAATTCTTTTCTATTTAAAAATCTAATAATTTGAGAGAGACGGCCCATCATAAAGGGGCACCATTTTTCATTTCTGTGTGCTGCTAGTTTCACAATTACTCTGATGAACGTATCTACTACGCACTGAAAGCTACTAGACCATCCAAATAGCTGGGGTACAAGTAAGCCCAATTTAATGTTCTATTGCTACAAACGGACCTGGCTTCCTTTAATAGTCATTGCTAGAAAATCCCAATTAGGAGACAGCAAACAGTGATGGAAACTCAGCTTAAGTTCACTCCCAGATTTAGGGGTTGCTAGATGGGAAGGCATAATAAGATTAACGTGTAACAAAAAGAGGTACTTCCCTCTGCTATCATCTCAGCCAGAGTGCAATCTACGTCCCGCAACAGAAGCTTCATGTGACATTCAGTTTGTTCCAGGTGTGGGAACTACAAGCAAAAGAGAAAGCAACAGGGTGGGCTGAGGAAACACCAACGACTTTCACTGCGGTATTAAAGGTCACCACGTTTTCCAACGGGATAATGAGAAAGCACTTCTTCAGTGCAGCAGCTACGGAACCATGAGCTTAACAAATACTCGGTCCCCTTACAAAAGAAAGCTCAAGAAAGTGGAAGGCAGGCCATAGAAAGATGCTGTAATTAACTGATTGGAGATAATTGCTGCATTCGTCACGAGCTAATACAAAGAACATCAGTTTATATCAACTTGCAATTTCCTTCATTTAGCGGTGATACATAAAATATTCATGCATTAGCAGATTACTTACTTCAGCAGAGCCAGAGGCAAAGTCTGCTGTCACTTCGAAGGTTAGTTCACTACTTTCGTCTGAATGAGGAGAAAAGGGGAAGAAAAAAAAACCAGCCTTAAAATACAAGTGAATTAGCCCGAGGTATCTACACCAGGTTGCATTATTTAATGCTTTAGAAAGCTACAGTTTGGTACATCTTTACAAATCGCATTGCTTAATTATTCCCTCTTGCATCCCTTGACCCGTTCTGTGATGACAGATGTGGCTCATCCACACGTGGAAATGGCTCGAGCTGCCTCCGACCCGGCACCTACAGAAGGTGGTGGCTCCAGAAACACAGAGGGACACAACCAGAGCCAGCAGCGAGAAACAGAGCTGAGGATACAAACACATTTGAGTTTCTAAGCTAAAAAAAGTGGTTAAAATGGTTAAGAGCCCATTCATCTGTTGGGGTCACATACAAAAAAAAGAAAACCCAAGTGAACAGTCACTTCTCCAACCCCACAGCTCAACCCAGTAGAACCAGTAAATAATCTTCTCCTTTAAACCATTTTCAATCGCTACACAAAGGAGCTGTGTTTGAACCAGCTCTGCTTTTGTTATGACAGCTGCTATACTGTCAGATTAGCCCAATGCACAGCTGTTGGCTTAGTGTTTTTTTCAAAACATGTCTAAACCGCTCAGGATTTTGGAACTTTTTTTTTTTTGTAATATATTTTAAACAGCAACAGAAATCACCCCACCAAGCTAATTGCTTAAACAAAGCTGGATATTCATTACAGTCCGTAGAATAAATGGGAAGTTTGGCTTCATCTTTGAAGAGAACTTCAAAGGACGTAACAATAAAGAAAAGGTGGGGGCAAAACAGCTTTTAGGACTGAGGAACTCCCCAAAAGGCTTTCTGAGATTAAAACACAGAATGTTCTACTTGAATAAAAAGAATAAAAATCCCTTTCAGCTCAGATTTTTTCAGAATATTATAAGACCTTTGAAACGGGTCCCCCACTTCAGCCTCTTCATTCCGCCTCCTTTATCTGTTCATCCAGAACACTTCTGCAGCGGGATTTTATTTTTCTTTTCCTACAACTCACTGACGTGACCTTCATTTAGTTTATGCTTTCGGGGCTGAAGGTATCGCATTCAGGTATGTCAGTTAAAAAGAAGTATATACATACAGATTAAATACAGTCAAGCAACGCTACTGAACTAAAAGGTAGATTGCCAATGTTTATTTGATGTATCATAAAAGGGAAAAGGCGTGTGAAATCCACAAATCAAAGATGAGTTTTGTTGGGGCTGTAGGAACCCAATAGGTTATTTTCAGCAATGCTCCCGCAGCACATTTCCATATATATTACACAGACTAAATGAATCATTTCTAGCACAGAAATATTGTGCATGACTGCATGCAACAGCTGCTCCTTCATGCATTGCTCTCTTGTGACCTGATTTTGATTATAACATTTGCCATCCCGATTGCGAGGGGAGGAACAGAAATAAAAAAACTCCAGGGATCAGAGACTTTTCTTTAAGGAGACGTTTGTTTTAAGGAGCAAAATTGCCTGAAGTCACACCTCATTTGCTTCCCTTTAAGAGGATGGAGGCTTCAGATCTGCTCTTTAATGCCTTTCTAGATTGTTTTCTGGAACAATACTCTTTCCTCACTCCACACTAGTAAGTAAAGCGATTGGGACAAGATAAAATTAAACTACCTCAGTGACATTCACATACCCTTTTGTCTCTATTTCTATGAGCCACAGGTAGGCGCCTGTCTCACGGGACACAAAATCCAAGTCCTAGGTATGGACAAACATCACTGGCAAATACTCAGATGAAAGGTGGGTTAGAAAGATGAGGTTTAATATCAACAAGAGCCCCTTCAGCATCAGCACTCCCTTCAGCAGCACCTCACCAAACATTGGCAGTCTTCCCATTTAATTTCTCAACGTCTCCTAATGAAAGTCAGAAGGATGCCTCTGGAGCAGCCCAGGGAGGGCTGGCAGAGGAGCCCACACAGCGGCGAAGCTGTTCACCCCCTGGCACCGCTTCAGGAACCTCCATTTATCAGCCGACAAAATATGGGAAGGAAAGAAAAAAGAAGGGCACTGCCCCCCACAGATCACGGTGGGAACAGACCACGCAGATTCCAGATCATGCCATAATCCATGTATTTACCTTCACATTTAGTTTTTCTCAAAGAAAAATAAAAATCACCTAACACAGCACGTTTGACAAGAAGTTCTATCCCACCGGTGTCATTCTTGCACAAAATATTGAGACCTTACCAAGCTTAATCAGATAGTCACTCTCTAGAAGGACCACTTCAGCTCCAAGCAGCCATGAGTTCGCCCTGACCAGTGGGGAACAGCCACGGCCACCGCTGCAGCTCCCACCGATGGTCCACAGACCTCAGCTGTGCCCACACCAGCTCCCAGCTGGGGATGTTTATCCAAAATAAAAGATTCCAGTATTTCAGAGGAAGGCACTTACCACTTGACATGGTCCCCTCGAGTCCTGAGCTGAAGCACCGGAAAGGGGTCCCTTCCCTTACCCCATTGTCTGGTGTTTGCGACTACTCTGATGTCAGAGCTTCCCATGGCAACTGGGAGCGGAGTCAATCCGAAAGAAATTCCACTTTGATGGATAAAATCCTCCTCCCGGAAGAGCAAGAGTTGGAAGCGTCATCAGTACCACATAAGCTCAAATATAAAAGTTACATCTCGTACAATTTAAGTTTATCCAAGGAAAAGGTAACCCTCATCTTTTCTGGGAGCAAAATTGGAAAGACACAACCAGCAATTTCTGGGAGAAGGCAAAAGCAACATAAATACTAGGGGTTTTTTTGTTGTTGTTGTTTGGGGTTTCTTTTGAAGGACAAAAAGAAATACCATGCCGTGGATGAGGGAGAGGCGCAGGGGCAAGGCAAGGGGAGGCTGCAGCAGAGATGGAGGGGAATGAAAGAAAGCACCAAAAATAATTAAGAAACGAGGAGGATTTATTAAGGTGGCAAGGTGAAGGGAGGTGAGAACGTACAGTAGGAACAGGATGACTGTAAATAAATTCTTTCAGACTGATTACACTACAAAAACCATCTTTCCAAAAAAAGAGCAAGATACCCAGGCTTGAAATCTTCAAGGGGTAAGACCGATTCCTGAGATCCCACAGGAGGGAAGACGTTTGCACCATCGTACTCCCAGACGCCGTTAGCTGATGGAATAACATCCCAGCGATGCTGTATACCTATTCAATTTAAAACATTAAAAGACAGGAAATAGAGCGTGGAAAGCCATTTTGAAGCACTGATAATCCCTCAGCTGTGCAGTACCCCGGCTCGCTGGAGCTAGCTCATATTCGAACAGTTTTAGGTGAAGAAATCCTCAGAAGAGGTACTTTCCACAGAATTCATTACAGGTCCTTTTACCCTGAAACAAACCAATGTAATTTCTAAACAGGAAACAAAACAACATTTACTAAGCACCTGGGATTAAAAAATACAAGCTCAGAGAGGCCTTTTCACTGCAATTACATTTTTAAATACTGAGCAGACACACAATAACTTTCCTTTTCAGTTCAGTCAGCGTCAAACGCTCCAGTGAAGACCTCAGCCAAAGCACAGCAGCTCCAGAACGCTCCTTTCACAAACACACAAACCAGACCCAGGTATTTTGGTATCGCATTTGGTATTTAGACCAAAACAAACGTGAATAGTGAAGCCATTAACGGGATCTTCCTCAGGAAATTCACATTAAGCAATTGCCTTCTTTTGGAAAAAGCAGTTGTCCCATCAAAGGGAAACACATTTAAAACCTGAAGAGGTTTTTGGCAAAAATGGAGACTTAAATATTCAATAGGAACAGAGCACTGAGAAAAGACCCACTTGAGTTCTAGGAGTTATTCTTTTAAGGGGTTCCAGCCATTTGCTTTTAGCCCAACCATCCCTTCCCACAGCACAGCTGAATCCCAAACCAATTACACACGCATTTTTAATTAGTACCCACGTAGCAAACGCACACAACACATTTATTCAAACTTCCAGAGTGAGGTTTAAACACATCCCCCGCCCCTTACCAATGGCTTTAATATTGTGCGTTTCAGGGAAGCACCGAGGGTATACACTGCCACGTATCAGGTCATTTTTTGCCCAGCCATTTTTCCTTAATTAAACCTGTATCAGCGAGCGCTGTGCAGGGCAATAGAGGCTCCATTTCTATTTTGTTTAGCCTGGTGCTATTTTTCAACACAAAGGAAATCTTTGTGGCAACCGAGGCTCAGAGCATCATTCCTGCCCGCAATTATAAAACCATGAAGTTCAAAAGCAAAGCCAGCCAAGACAAAAGCCATTTAATGGAAAGAGATGAAGACTACAGGAGCTCAGGTGCACACAACCCATCATCTGCCGAACAGGTTAAAGCAGTTAAAGTTAATGACCACTTAGAAGCTTCATCCCTCCTGCAGATTAGACTTTGCCTTTATTGTTCCTTCCAAATGCAAAATAGCTTAAAATAACAAAGTGCACGCTCTGCTTCAAAGCTAGAGCTACTTCCACCGCCACAAAGGCAGGAAAAAAGCTACGTCTGGAGCACCGTGTGTTATATTTAATTCTAAAAAGTATCTAATTCAACCACTGCTGGGGATTCTTAGCAAGGAGAAAGGCATCACTGGTCAGGGACCCCCACCCAGAGCAAAAATTAGAGCCCAGGAGGTCCTGCCGGAGCTCTGCCCTCACCACCGGGCCCGTCGCTCCGCCACCCCCCGGCTCCAGGCCGCTGCCCTCACCCCGAGCCCAGAAAAATGAACCCCGAAGAGCACCCGTGACCCCGACGTGATTCGAACACGCAGCCTTCTGATCTGGAGTCAGACGCGCTACCGTTGCGCCACGAGGTCTGGGCACAGCCAGCCCCGGCCTCCCTGGAAGAGCCTGAACGCCGCCCCGCGCATGCGCGCCCCCACGGGCCCCTCCGCGCAGGCCTCGGGGCCCTTCCTCCGCCACGGGCCCCTCTGCCGCTGCC
>VXAK01020139.1:122887-158599 GCA_013399435.1 Arenaria interpres | reverse complement strand
CAAACCCTTCCCCCTCCTCTTGTGGCTCCCCTCCCTGATCCAGAGTCCCTCCCCAGCTTTCCTGGAGCCCCTTTAGGGACTGGAAGGGCCTCTAAGGTCTCCCCAGAGCCTTCTCCTCTCCAGGCTGAACGCCCCCAACTCTCTCAACCTGTCCTCACAGCAGGATGGGGATGGTGCAGCCCTCCCAGCATCTCCATGTCCTCCTCTGGACTCTGGATTTTACTGCAGCTTCTGCTTTGCACCCGCACTGTGAGCGTGTGAATGAGGGGCTTTGTGGGGTGACTCTCCAGCTGCACACAGGGTTAGGGAGGTCTGTCCCTCCCCACCTCTCCCTCCACGATCCCACCAAACCCCACCAGCTCAGGGCTGCAGGAATAAAACCCGTCTCTCGGTGAGCTCTCGTAAAGCGGTTTATTACAGCAGCTGCTGTCGCTGCTCGTACAGCCGGGCTGGGAAAGTGCTTGCTCCAAGTGCAGAGGGAGACGAGACGTACAAACGACCCGCAGCAGCACGCCGCTCCCCAAAGCAGGGCTGTGGCAGCCCCGAATATCGCCCAGCAGGAGACAGATCAATCGGCGAGTCTCTCGGTGCAAACCGCAGTCATGATATGCATCTATAATTTACAGTACAATCTTGTAAACTAAATAACGTTACAGCAGAAGCCGTCGGGCTCAGTGTGTATTTACAGCTCTGGGATACCCGGCAGGCATCGAAAGGAAAAGAGTCTCCATCATCTCCGCTGGGTTTGCTGGTCCCTTCCCACGGGGCTCCCCCGGGATGCGGCGCTGGCTGGGGATGCTCCTGCACCCCCCAGGGATCTCCCGTGGGCCGGATCCTGCCGCGGGGCTGTCGGGAAGGGGCAACATCCCGGGAAACGATGAGTGTTTTCAGAAAACCCTCCAGGAAAAGGACGCTCTGCCCCATCTCCCTTCCCTCCACTGAATTACCCGGCCAGCGTTGCTCATTAGCATGTAGCCCGATAATTACTCAGACAAATGTGTTTTTCCATCTGACTTCAAAAGCCTTTGGCTGCGAGTCGTGCTGATATCCCAGGAATGAAAGGCATTGTTGTGGGGCTGATTTATGCTTCAAGCGCCGCTGTGCTCCTGCCCGCATCGATCGCGTTTCCAAACACTGGTAATTTGTATTACGGGGTCTTTTGAAGAACCAGCTCAGGAAAGGAGGAAGCTCATCACGTACCAAAAGCCCTGATCTCCAAAATGTCTATAAAACCCATTACTCTAAAAATTCTTATAAATATTTTCTCTGGCGTAGGAAATCCCAGAGGAAGCGGTGGGCTCTTGTGCGTAGATATGGGCGCTTATTTACAAATGCCACATTTATTTTCCCAGACGTAAGGGTACAGTACGGGAGAGGACGCCTGCCCTTGCCCGAGACGCTCATTTACCACCCGCCAGCACCGCGAGGCTGACCCGGTCCTCTGTCTCTCCGAAGTAGAGAAAAGTCATTTACTGGCATCATGAAAACAGACTAAAAATAGCCGGTTTCTATGGCTACTGGGGCTGGGAGACTCCTGAGGAACATGTCTGGGTAGGTCCCTTCGTGATGAAATCCAGACAGTGGGATAAAAGGAAAGGACAATAAAAAGAGGTTTAGTGCTTTGATCCTGGTTAGGGAGACGCTGCAAGGACGGTTCTGTGCCTTTCCCTCCGCTCGGTCGTTGTGCGCTTCCGCAGGGATCGATACAGGTTTATTAGGGGGGAATTAGGCAAATTTATGGGATCGAGCAAAATCCCAAAGCAAACGCTAAAATTTAAGCGGGGCTGTGTTGACTCAGGGCTTCCTGAGCGTGTGCCTGCTGTAACCCCCTCTTCGCCTCCTTGTGCTTGTTGTGTACCCGCTTTTGCATAGGGTTGGGTCTGAGACACATTCAAGAGAAATCTGAGTGTTGGGGTCCAGTCCAAGCTCATCTCTGCATAATTAATATTGTTGTGGGAATTAATATTTTTGTAGACACCTCGGTACACAGACTGTCTCTCTGGATTTATACCAGCATAAAACAAAGGTTGAGTTTGACCCGTATCTTTACACTTGGAATAAACTCCAGGGCAGTGGTTAATCCCCGGTGGTTGAAGTCCACGAGTGCATCACTCGCGGGGTCACCACACGTTGCGGGGGGGACTGTGCAAAAATAAAGTTACATTCAAAAAATATGCGTTGTTTTTCCCCGACTTTCTTCTTCTTTTTTTTTTTTTTGGCCCAAAGATAACTCCAAAGGTCCTCGCCAAGGACGGCACCGGGGCTGCAAACCCTGAATTTGGGAGGCTGTGCTGATGTGCAAAAATAGGAATAGAACAAGGTCAGCATTTTCCCAAAGCAGCGTGAGCTTCCCCGTGCCCACCTGGAGCTGCCTGCGACTGCTTGCGCTCCGTCCTCCCAGTAACCTTCTGGAAAACGCGGTGTTTTGGGGCAGCCACAAAGACCGGTTGTTTTTGGAAGGCAGAGGCGAGCAGGGATGGGCTGGGAGGATGGAGCCGGACCGTGACCCTGCAGATTTTATCAGGCTGCCCTCGGTATTTCTCTGCGCAATCCCCCAGGAGGGCAGCGGGTCAGCACGGGAACGTCGAGCAGCTGGGAAAAAATCCTGCCCTCGCAAGGGAGAAAAGGCGGTGATTTTCAGGTGATAGCTGGAAAAAAAAAAAAAAGAAGAAAAAAAAGGCTTTTTTTTTTTTCTCTTGGTTCCCACCTGGGATGCAGAAATTGCCCTCCCTGTAGCAAACACAGCACTTGTCTTAAATCCAATGCGCTACATCAAGGCGATGCTTGCGGGGGGCTTGGGTGGAAGCCGTCCGTCCCGCTGCAGAGCATCTGCCTCGGGATCACCTGGGTTATTCCCTGGTCCTTTCCCACATCTCCAGCAAAAAGACCTTTAAGAACGTGTTACAAGACGGGAGTTGGAGCTGCAGCTTTTTCTTTTTTCCTTGGCTTGCCTCCTGCAATTTGTGCACGTAGCCTTCCAGCTCACTGCACAAACATTTCTTCATCTCCAGCCAGCGCGGCGCGAGCTCCCCGGGCAGCACCACCTCCCTCACCAGCCCGGCTGCGAGGGGGGCTGCACCCCGCGCCCCGGCACACACAGGCCTTGGTCCCCAACCCGGCTATTGTCATGCAAATAAACATCTGTAGGCTCCCTCGCTCCCAAGTAAGCCAATATTTACAAAGGGGCTACCATTGCCTGTCTTGGAAGCCAGCCTGAGGCGATGCTCTGCTTATTTTGATCATTAAAACTGTTTTCCCGACGCTCCAGCATCACCCTTGGAACAGGCAGCTCCTCTTTTCAGACGATGTTACTTCTCCATCCCCAGGGCTGGTGCTCGGGTGTTGCCAGCTTCACTCCAGCCCTTTGGCACTGGAGGAAAAGCTCGGGGTGCACGGGATTCACGGGACATCCCCTCCAATGCCCCAGCGGGGACCTCGCCAGGGCAGCCCATGGGGAGAGGGGCCACCCTCCTCCGTGCATCCCACCACCCGCTTTGAGGGAAGCTGAATGCTTTCCTTCGTGTAATAGGATTAAAGAAGGATTATTGCTGGGGTGGTGGGGAAGAAATGCATCTTTTGGGAGCAGGGCTCTCCTCTTCCTGAGGAGGGTTGGAGGTGGAGGCTTCCTCCATGAACCCCGGGAGCCCTTGGTGTTGTAACGGGGGGGTTTGCAGAGAGCTCTACCATGGACAGGACAACTCACATCTCACACGCTTCTACTGCGCCCGTTACCCCGAGGATGCTCCTGAGCACCAGGACTCGGGGCGGTTTTGCAGCCTCGGCTTCAGGCTCAGCCATGGAGGGTCCCTGCACCTCCCTTCCTCTCTCCAGAGGGTGGAAAAGCCTTGGAAAAGCACTTGGAAACCACTGGACAGACAACTCCAGCTTATAGCTCATTGCCACCCACGTTAATAAGATTTATCTACTAGGGTATCGCTCAGATCCAGTTGCTTCTGGAGCAGAGAAGCGAGAGCGGGGTGGAAGAATCAAAGTCAGGGAGGGCAAGAGGAAACCCTGAACAATAAGCAAACTCCTAGTTTAAAAATGCCGGGGGTTGTGCAAATGTGGGGAAGAGAGGAAGAGAGACGGGGAGAGAGTGTTTGTACTGTGACAAGAGCTGTCAACTTCCCAGCCTTTGCAGTCTCAGAGGCATACGCTGCCCTATTAAAATGCTGCCACTGGAAAGAAAGGGGAAAAAAAAAAAAAACCACAAAAAAAAACCCCATTTGCTTTTTCCCACTGCAGGATTGTCAGTGGAATCCGGCCGGGCAGCTCGGAGGGGCGAGGGGCTCGGCTCCGGGCAGGTTTGCTACAGAAAAGCAGCAGGCTGGAGTCTGGTGGGAAACAATGTGGAGATGAAAGGACCTTCAGCCATAAATCTAGAGGTCAAGTCATTATGACGGGGGAATCAAAAAGCACCACAAGCCATTTATGAACACAATAGAGGTCAATCCAGGAGCAAACCATTTTGCTCGGAGCTGTGGTGGAAAACATATTGTTGCTTTGAGAGCTACATCCATCCAGGGAGGTGGGAAGTTCTCTTTTAAAATAACTCTAGCTCGAGCGCTTGAACGTTCGTACTGCGCCTGGTTCAGCTGTTGTGCTTTCAGATGCTCGTAGGGCAGGTGTGGGTGAGCCTCTGCCTGTCCCAATTCTGTGTGCAATTTTCATCACACACCCGGACTGGGAACCCCTCGGTGGAGATGGGAATATTCGAGACACAGGGAAAAGCTGATCAGGCACAGAGCTGCGTGTGCGGTGCATGCATAGCGTGTGTGGTGCATGCATAGCGTGTGTGGTGCATGCATAGCGTGTGCGGTGCGTGCATAGCGTGTGTGGTGCGTGCATAGCATGTGGGGTGCGTGCATAGCATGTGGGGTGCATGCATAGCGTGTGGGGTGCGTGCATAGCGTGTGTGGTGCGTGCACAGCATGTAGGGTGCGTGCATAGTGTGTGCGGTGCGTGCATAGCGTGTGCACCGTGTGCATCATGTGCATCATCATGTACCACATACGCTCAGCACACGCAATGCGAGCACAGCGTGTTCCCAGCAGAGCTCCCAGTTCATCCCAGACCAGCCCAGGGGATCCCCACTGTAACCGGGAGCCCCTGAAGCTCCATCCCCATCACGCACCAGCCCTATCTCCAGTCTCCAGGGCGGCTCCCAGTGCAACACCGAGCCTCCACCAACCATGAAACCTCAGAGCGGCCCTTCCCTGCACATCTTTCACTGCCAGACCGTGATGGATCTGTCATCCAAGAGGTTTAGCAGCAGAGGTTACGCACTAATGAGCTGGGCCAACCCCCCCTCAACCCCACCGTAATAATTTATCCTCTGCAAAGCCTGACTGAGCAAAGCTGCCCATGATTTTCCCCAAACCTCTGCTTTTGAAGGTCTCCCTGGAGCGCGCCAGACCAGCCCCAGCTCTCCACGCTGCGCTCACAAGGGTGATGCCTGCTCTGATCGTCACTAGCAGGGACCCAGCTTGTGTCCCCCCAGGAACGGGGCACCCTCAACCAAGCCAAAACGCGGGTGCACCAGCATTAACCTCAGCCCCCCTCAGTGCCTCGATGAAGCAGCTCCTCGTGTGCTAAGTAAAAAGTTGCTGCAGCCCCAGAGGAGACATTACAGCCAGCACTAAGCGCTGTGTTTTCCATCGATCTCCGTGTGCTTGGCTGAAATCTGCTGAGCTTGATGGTGATAAATGATGGGGAAGCCGGACCATTCTCCTTGCTGTCCTCTTGCTGGACACCTCATGTGCCACCGCGTGCCCTCTCCTGTGCCAAAACCTGGAGCCCAGCTGGGAAATACCCACCTGGGAGCACTGCACCACTGGATCCCACAGCTCACATCGCTTGGGCTTAAAAAGGGGAAAAAACAAAGTGCCCCGAGCCTCCCGACCCCGGGGTCTGACACACGGAGACCACCACAGTCTGTGCCCCCGGCTGCCACCTCCAAGCCACCTCTGAGCAGCACATCCCACCCGGTCGCTGCTTCCCACCCAGCAGGGAGGATTTACAGCTCCTCAGCTGCCCCTCGCGTTATTGGTGCTCCTGGCCAGGCTGAGGGGTTTTGTGCTAAAGCCTTTGGATAAGAAAATAAAATAATAGCCGTGTTGGTTCTGGCGGTTGGCTGAGCCAACAAATCTCCTCCGAAGGGGAGCTGTCAGCGGCACCTACAGCTCTGTTTGCCCAGCGCGGGTCTGCACTGGGAGCACTGGGCAAACCCTGGAAAGGTTGAGCCAGTTAATCGCAGGGGGGAAGATTTGTGCTCACCCCCTGCAGCGGGGGCTCCTTGGGGGTGTCAATCTGCTAAGACGATGCCCCCCATATGTTGATGAGCAGCCGGGATGGCTGCCCCCGAGCATTTGCCCTCTCCTAGGAGGGGGCTGTCCCTGCTGGTCCCCAGCACCTCTTGCAAACGGGGGCACCGGGGCCATCGCAGCTGCTGGTGTCTGAAATGAGATCTGGAATGTGGGAACTGGGCACCGAGACCCCCCCCAAACCCGGGGGGGGCCTGGCTCCCTGACAGCCTGGGGCTGTTTGAAGGGTATCTGAGACCCCTCCGGGAAGGCACAGCACGCAGGGAGATCCCGTATGGCTTCAGCGGTGGGTGGGAAGGACGCACAGACGCGATGGGGGAGAGAAGGGGACTGTGGGGATGGCCACGTGGCACAGGGAGGATGCTTGACCACCACAGGAGGAGACGGTGGCAGGAGCAGGGCTAACCCTGGGGATTAGATCCCCCCCAGGCTCAGTGGGTCTCCGTATGGAGAAGGGAAGCACGGTATGGAAGAATATAAGGATTTCTGCTCTGAAGGACATGTTTGTGCTAGAAATGTCCCTGGAGTGAATCTCAGGTGCCCCAAGCTCAGGGATTTTGGCCCATTTGACAAACAAGAACAACCTCCTGCTGAGCCTCATGGCTCAGCTGTGCAGGGGGTGGGGGTCACACACTACACTGTCCCCCAATCCATGGTGCAGGAGCTCCTGGATCTCGCCAGGAGAGGCATCCGAGCGGGGTCGGTGTGTTTGGTGCCCCCAAAGCTCTCTGGTGTGCTGTGCCACAGGACCAGCAGCATGGAGAATGGCTTCTTGGAGTCACAGACATTTGCATGAGACAGACTTTTAAAAAAAAAAAAAGCCCCAAACCAGCTTGTTTTTTATGTTCAGCCAATTCTGCAGCAGCAGGACAACTTACCAGCCAGGGACCAGCCTCTCCGGCACTACGACTCCAGGAGGGACAAGGTCTGGCCCCAGCTTTTGAAAACCTCTCCAGGTCTGTCTGTTGAGACTTGTTGGAGCAAGGGCAGGTCGACTCGCTGAGGAGGGAAATCTCTACCCAGCTGGGACCCAGGGTCCCTCCGACAGTGGCTGCTCGGGTCCCCAGGGCTCCGTGCCCGGCCGGGCTGGGTGTCAGGGGGTAGAATTGGTGCAGCACCTTGATAACATCCACAGCACCTGCTTCTACATCTCAGCAAGGTCATTCCCGTGCTCTGGCTCTCCCCCAGCCATGCAAGTATCTGGGAAGAGGGAGGGGAGAGAGAATGGGAGAAGCTGCAGGATAGGTGTGTTAGAGCAGATTAACCAGCTCCCCCCACGCTGTCCCCGTCCTGCTGCTGCTATCGATGAGCAAAACCATTGCTCAACCCCAGGCTCCCCTGCCCCATCCCAGGCACATCATCCCGGCCCCCTGAGGCACCCCAAGAGAGCGCAGGCAGAGGGTGATGCCCAGCGGGGAGCTGGTCCTTGGAGAGGTGAGAAGAAAGGAAGCAGCAAATGTCCTTCCCCAGGGAGTCCCAGCATACCGAGGGGAAGGGGATGGGGGGTCCTGAGGCACGGCTCAGTGGGGCACACACACGAGTCCGCTCCTCATACTGCTGTCTCCTGCTCCGCGCTGGACTCTTCTTTCTTCCTCTTCATCTTGCAGAAGCCATGGAGCCCGCAGAAGCAAGCAAAGGTGAACTGGGGCATCCCCTGGGGCAGGAGAGGCTCGGGAGCACCCCCAGGAGACCTGGATGGGGACAGAGAGAGGAGTCAGGGCAGCTCCTGCGGCTGCGCAGGTAGAACCCCAAAACCACAAACTGGAACCTCCCCCTTATCCATCACACATCTCCCTTTCCCCTTCCTTCCCTGCATCCCAGACCCCCAGCCAGACGCTCCCCAATTCCCCACCCAGCGAAAACCCAACGAGATGATTAAAACCACCTCCCCCCCGTTTCCCCCCTCTCCTCAAAAGCAGTGGACAATCGGGACAGACGCGGGGACAGCTTGCAGGGCCCCGTGCGGGGAGGTGGGGTGCCCCGGGAGCGCCCCGGCGCGGGGGCAGCACCAGCGGTTACGGCACAATGAGGCGCAGCTGAGAGCGGAGCTCCCTCCCTTTGTGTCCGTCTCCAACGGATAAAATAATGCCCCAAAGCACAGCCCCCATTATGGCCCAACAGCTGCAAAATGTAATTATGCAAATGAAAGGCTGTATTTTTAAAAAAATAAATAACAAATACTCGCAGGAATACTATCTGAAGTGAAACCTTCATTTTCTCCCTGCTTTAATGTTTAGCTTTTGTACAGTTTGCAGATGACCAGCTCTGATTTGGCCGCAGCAGAGACGGTGCTGGAGCTCAGAGGGAGCCGTGCCCAGCCCGGGCAGAGCCACACTGCCCAGCGAGCCACATCCTCACCGCCACGACTGTCCCTCCTCCAGCCGTGCAGGGAGGAGAGGGACCACAGCGCCCACAGCACGGCCACTGCCCTGGGGCTCCCTGCAGAGCCTCAACTCGGCATCTGTTCCCTGCCAGCACCAGCACGGAGAGGGACCATCTCAAGGCCTCGGTCTACCCATCTGTGAAATGGGCGCAATGCTCAAGCTGTCCAAGGACTAAGAGGAGACATCTCAGAGTATGAGGCGCTGTCACCTCCCGAGGCTCACAGCAAGAAAAGAGTGACCCCCCCCACACACAATAGCCGGGCACTGCTGAGAGCCCCCAGCCCCTTGCCTGCAGCCGGCAGCCCCGGCAGAGTTGGGAGCAGCCCTAATTCACAGCAGGGACAGCTGGGAGAAAATTATCTACAGGGAAAAAAAAAAAGCCAAAGCAGGTGGGGCCCGTGGACCCCCATTTCTCTTCCCCAGCGGTGATGTTGCAGGGAGGGGGGTGATGCCACATCCCTGCCTTCCCCCTTTCCAAGGGGCCCAGCTGCAGCACAAAGCGACCGGCAGCAGCGAGAGGCATCCCATTTAATTCACTTCTGCCGCTGCCCGCCTGCCCCCCCCTGCCCCAGCCATCTGGGTACCTGTCTAGTAGCTCCCAAATTAAATAAGGCTACCTCTGGAGCTCACAAATAATGACAACAGGCGCTTTAATGAGTCTCCCGTTCTGAATGGCTTCTCAGCGTAGCGGCAGGGCTCCGCGTCCCTCTTTGTGCTGCTGCTTTTTGTTACCAGCCTGAGAATGGGATTTGGGAGGGAAGGGCTGGTGCAGAAGGGCTGTTGGGGGGGGGTCCAGCCCGCTGGGGTGGGGGTCTGCTCACCTCCCAGCCCCTGAGCCCTCCCGGCTCCACACAGCTCCAGCGGGGAAGGAGAGGAAGCCTCTGGGAGCTGGCACCCCGGTTTGGCTCGCTGGGTCCGATCCAGCAGGGCCAAACCCAGATATATAGAATTATAGTATCGCTTAGGTTGGAAAAGACCTTTAAGATCAAGTCCAACCCTTAACCCAGCACTGCCAAGTCCACCTCTAAGCCATGTCCCATAGCAAACACCTTCCTCGCCCGCACAGGGATCCCACCCAGTGCCATCCCCGCCGTTGAAAACTCTCCGTATTAACCAGGCAAACCCTCACCAGACCTCCCAGGCAGCCTGGGCTGAGCAGCTCTCAGTCCCCGGGGGTGCCCATCCCCGCTGCCCCGTGCCACCCCGTGTCCCCCTGTGTCCCCCGGCCGTGCCCAGCCCATCCGTCCCCCCCTTTGCAGACACAAAGCCGCCCCGAGAGCCTGGGCGGTCCGGCTGGGACCCCAGCATCCATTAGGGAGCTATTGATATATTTAGAGGAGCTTGTAACGCCGAGGCTTTTCAGGCTGACCCTCTGCCTCCCATTCAGGCAGTAGACAATGATGAATGAGCCCCGGAGAATAGAGGCAGCCCAGCTGAGGCTGACGCTCCTGTTCTTCTTGAAAAGGTAGAAAAAGGATCCTGAAGGAGCAAGGAATAATTAAAAAATAAATGAACTGGCTTGGGCAGTGATGACAGAAGCCCTGCCTGATTTGCAAGGGCTGGGCATGCTTCACAGACCCGCGCTGCCCTTTCTATTCAAGGGAGAAGATCCTTTGGATAAAACTCCACTGCAGCAGAGAAAATGCGAGGAGCATTAAAAATGTAAAGCTAGAGAATTCTCTTTAGTCAACTGCATAACCCCAGGCCGTGTTTGTCACTGTCACAGTGATGAATTGGGAGCTGTCTGAAATCAGCATGCTCACTTTAATAATGTCACTTTCCCTGAGCCCTAGAAAATGTCTTTCTGAACCAGCTGGACAGAGTCTATTCCTTAGCCCGGCAATTACCCGTTTCCCTGGGCTTTGCCGGGCAGCGCAGCTGAAACGGGGCGGCTTTGGGAGGGGAGGTGGGTGCAGGCAGGGTGCAGGCAGGGTGCAGGCAGGGTGCAGGCAGGGCTCGGCACAGCCTTGCTGCAGGGACAGGCTGGGGCTAGCAGGTGACATTGGTGGCCACCAGACCCAGGGAAGGGATGCTCAGGCTCCGGGAACTCTCCTTTCAGCTGGTTTTCTTACCCTGCCCCAGCTTTACTCTTTCTGAGAAATGCCATTGAATTAACTTTTAGCTACTTGGGTGGAAAAAACAACATTAAGTTTTGCATTTTAAACCCTGAATTTCAAAGCTGCCTTTTGCCGCCAGCGCATCAAGGTTTTTTGGTTTTTTTTCCTGGGAAATGGGATCATTTGCAATGGAAATTGGTCCCGTATTTTTGCAGGGAACCAACTGGAATTAAATCATTTGTAATGAAATGTAGAAAAGTTCCCAGAAATTTCATTTCATTTGCCTTTCATGATAGCTAGTCCGTCCCCCTCTACAGCCAAGATTTCCAGGAGTGATGGATGGTTTGGGGATCACCAGCCTGGTTTTCTAAAATCTGCAGAGCGGACACCGGCAGAAAAGTCCCCCGAGAAGCAGTGGGGCCGCAGCTCTGTGCTCGTGGGGCTCGCAGGGACTTTCTCCTGCAGGATGGCAGCCCCCAGCGTGGAGGAATCCTTCTCTGGGACTTTTGGTCCTTTCTTTTTCAAGCATCAGAGATGCAGCTCCCACGTCCCCGGGGCTCGCTGAGGGGACACAACCCCTTAGAATCATCTAGGTTGGAAGGGACCTTTAAGATGATCTAGTCCAAGATCACCTAATCCTTTAAGATCATCTTTAAGATCATCTAGTCCTTTAAGATCATCTAGTCCATCCTAGTCCCTTTCCCACCCTCCCTCTTCCCCTTCTCCTCACAGCCACAGGATCCATCCAATTTAGCTATTTTTCAGCCAAGCTTCCAAAACCATTATTTCCTAGAGTTGCTTTTTATTTTTTCCCCCCACAAACCTTGGGCATCTCGCTGCTTACAACCAGACCTAAGATAAAACCAGCTTCAAAGCGGTTTCTATAATGAGCAGCAGTGCATTAGAAACCCAACAACAGAGGAGACGAGACCGGGATAAAACTAACCTGAAAAGAAGCACCATCCCTTTAAGGAGAGATAATGAACGGAGAAGCTGTTGCTTGGCATGTTTGCAGAGAATCGCTAATTAAAACATCGCTTCTGTAAAGTATGCTGATCCCATTGATTCTTCCCCCCACACAGTTAATTTGCTGCTAGGAAGGCAAAGTCGCAAGGGTCCTCATTATAAAAATTTCACTGGCTGCAGCTAATGGTTGTAATTAATAGGTGCAATAAATTTCAAATGGGCAGCCAGGGTGTTCATTAGCTGTGGGCTGACTCAGCACCGGTGGCCTCACCAGTTACTAAATAACCCATTTCCAAGCAGACGGGAGGAGGAAGGTGCTCTGTGGCACAACCGGCGCATCCGTAATTCCCCGCCGAGAGCAGAGCTGAATAAATAATTCCCGGCAAGTCCTGGATTTGTCTCTCTTTTCTTTTTCCTATCTCGTTGGTGAATTGTCTGTGCAAACCTCCTCCAGCTCGCGGCCAGCAAAGCGGGGGCAGATTTTTCTCAGAAGTGCGGCCGCAGCCAAGTGACCTGGATTTCGTGTGGGATCAGCACTCGAGGAACTGAACTCTGATGCAGAGGGCGGGTAAATACCCACGGATAATACCACGGAGCCAGGCATGGATCGTCAGACGCCGGGGAAGCCGTTCGTGCAAAGCCCAGACCCAGGTCTGCCTGCTGGAGACGTGAGCTGCAGCGTGGTTTTTCGTGCCCTGGTCCTGCTCTGGGCATCCTGCGCGAGGGCTGAGCTTTAAAATCTCCCTCGGTTCCCGCTGAGCATCATCCCCTCCATAGGAGGTCCCAGTGCCGCAGCCCCAGGTGTGCACCAGCCCTCCCAGTGGCCACCAGCAAGGTGCTGGGAATCCCACTGTGTCCCGGCAGGGCTGGGTGCTGTCACAGCTTTGATTGAAAACCCCAACTTTACAGTTCATTATCGTCTGGCTGTAATTAAAATATTAATAATTGGCACTCTCTCCCTGAGTTCTCTCCTGGGATCAGCAGCCGTGGGGCTGAGGACCCAGCAAGAAGCTCTTCCCGTGCACCACCAACGCCGCACGGAGGCAAACCCCATCCCCAGACCCACGTGGGCAGCAGCGGGCAGTGACCCCAGGCTGTGGACTGGGATTTGGGATGAAATCCCCACTTGCCCCAGTGGTATTCGGGACCTGGTGCCCTGTGTACGAGCCAAGTAACCCTAACACCCTCAGAAGCCAAAATCCCGGCTGTTGCCATGAGGGATGTCCAGGGGCCGACACGGGACCGTGGGGGCTGTGTCGGGGCATGTGGCTGTGATTTCCCCTCCCTGCGGGACAAGCCCGTGCCTCACCCTCCGGCAGCTCTGGGATAAGGGAGCTCCACACCCAGCTCCTGGAGGAGCCAGGGATGGTGGATGCCTCATTCATAAATGGCAGTTATTATCTGTAATTAGCGGCTTGTCCTGCTCCGCACATTCGCTCCTGGGAGCTCGGGAAGGACCAGGGAATACTGGAAGGGGTCTCCGACTGCTCCAGCATCTTCCTTTGCCGGGTGCTTTTGGAGATGGAGCTCTCCAGAAGGACCTTTGCAGCGACTCTTCTTCGGGCTCTCTTCTCTGGACCAGGGATAGGATTTCAATCACTGCCTTTTTAAAAATAGGTGTGTGCCCAAGTTCTCTAAGATACTTTGAAAACACCAACCTGATCTGCTGTTTTATTTAACGCTGTGGATGTTTTATAAGGATGGCAGCCGAGGGTCTTTGCTTTGCCCTGGGGGTGGGCAGTCATCGCAGCGGCACGGGGCTGCGGGCAGGGGCTGCGCTAATTGAAAGGTGGCTGGAGCTGCTGCTGGGAGCTGGATGCCAGACAGGCTGAGAGCTCACCTGGTGCTGGCAGCATCTCCTCTTCACCATGGACCTTTTCCAGGGGTCCCTGCCAACGCCTTCTGCACAGCAGGGCTTTCATCGAAACACTTGTCCCGTGCGTGTCTCCCCCCTCGCCGCCTGCAAGCCCCCTGAGGATCAGACAGGCTGAAAAACGCCCATCAAATCTCGCTGCTTAAGCCCTTGTGCATTGCCAGGGGGGACGGGAGCTGGGCAAACAAGGGCAAGAAAGAAAGAGATTTGGCAGAAAGTCAGCAGCCCTGGCTCCTGACCACCAGGCACCCCCACCAACGTGCCCACTCGGGTTCCTCCCGGTCCTGGCTGCTCTTGGACCCAGCACCGCAGAAACCCAGTGGATCATGCTCCTTCCGTTTCTTCCCTGCTTAACGCCTGCCTTGCTAAAAGAAAAATCAATGGCATAAAGGGTAGTGAGAGCAAGTCTCAGGGGTGGAGTATCTCGCCGGCACAGTGCAGACAGGCTGCCGATAATCCTGCTCTGAGCCGCTTTGCCCAACAGCCACCGAAATACTAATGGGGGCTGCTGCCGCTCCAGCGCGGCTGTCGGCATCCAGAGCTTAATTTGCCTTAAACTTTGTTGTTGTTGTTGTTGCTGCGTTTAATAATGTCAGCTTTTGCCAAGTCCATCCTTTGGAATCATAGAATTGCCGAGGTTGGAAGGGACCGTTCAACCCCTCTGTGGTCTCTCAAGAAGCCGTTGCCACTCAGGGATGGGTTTATGCCCCATCACCAGCATCCCCACTCCTCAATAGCTCTTCCCCCCCCCTACCCCTCCGTGCTTGCAGTGATGCCAAGGGCTTTGCTGGGGGGGCTCAGGGCTGTGCCCCCCTTGGGGAACCACGGCAAATCACCCACTAACCCACTGGGATCACGCAGAGACGATTTTGCTCATTACTCCCCCAACACAACATTGTGGGTTGCCACAAAGCCAATGGCCAAAAAATGGGACCCCTCATGTATTTATGGTTAATTTGCCCCTCTCTCCCCATCTTGGGGGTTCATGGCATCCTGGTTCTGGGGTCCCCATCCCCAGCCTCGTGCCGGGTCCGGAGCAGCCCCGGGGCGGGAGCGGCGGGGCCAAGCCATGCGTGTCCGCCGCAGGGACGAGCCCTGCTCGGCCTGAATGGCTCGGGGCGGCCATTGTCATGGGTGAATTTTCTGAATGAGCAAATCCTCATTAAAAAATAATTAAAACAGCCTGGTGAGATTGGCTTAATTCCTTTCATTTTGACTGATGGTGTTTAGTTTTGATGATTTATGTGCCACAGCCTTGCCAGCTCTCCTGCTTTCATTGTTGGAACTCATGGGATTTCATGATTTTCTTCCTTCCACACCTCCTTGAGTCATGGGATTACAGCTGAATCTCAGCTTTCTTTTTTTTTTTTTCAATGACTATTATTTTTAAAGATGCATTCCAGGCTGGTGAAATAAACTTGAAAGCCTGACACCTAATGACTCAAAGCTCAGGAAGCGAGAAAAAAAAAGAACAGAGAAATTGCTCGCTTCCTGCTTGGGGAGGGTGGTTTGTAACCCTTGACGTCGTTTGGGTGCTGACGGAGGCCGTGGGGTCTGCAATGGTGGGGTTTGTGGTGGTGGGATCTGTGGTGATGGGGTGTGTGATGATGGGGTCGTCTGCAGTGGTGGGATCTGTGATGATGGAGTCTGCAGTGGTGGGTTCTGTGGTGGTGGGATCTGTGGTGGAGTGTTCTACCGTGATGGGGTCTGTGATGGTGAGGTCTACAGCGGTGGGCTCTGCGGTGGTGGGGGGTCTGCAGCAGTGGGGTGTGTGATGATGGGGTCTGCAGTGATATCGGCTGTGGTGATGGAGTCTCTGGTGGTGGGATCTGCAGTGATGGGGTCTCTGGTGATGGTGTCACTGTGGCAGTGGGGTCTGCAGCAGCACCCTCCTCTCCCACCCCATCCAGCCCAGCTCTGCCACACTCCCAGACATTGCCTTTGCACATTTAAAAGTGCCAGTTGGTTGAGTCCCACTGTATAATTAAACCTGTCCTTCTCCTGAGCTCCTCGCCACCGCCTCCCCTCCAGCATCCTGGTGGCACCAGGCTGGCCATGGCCTCGTGGGCACTACGGGGACGCATCCTGCCTGGCACAACCTGGGTGGCTTCAGGTTTTGTGAAACCACCTAGGTCTGCAGCATCTCTGGAAGGGGCAAGGCGTGGTGGGGAGATGGGGCTGGAGGTGCCCGGGCTTTTCTCAGCC
The DNA here is from genome assembly GCA_013399435.1 of Arenaria interpres. Taxonomy (NCBI): domain Eukaryota; kingdom Metazoa; phylum Chordata; class Aves; order Charadriiformes; family Scolopacidae; genus Arenaria; species Arenaria interpres. The sequence continues at coordinate 142,791 of VXAK01020139.1, read as the reverse complement.
CCCTGCAAGCCCCTGCTTGGGAGAACCAACAGCAGAAGGGGCTCCTGCCATCACCTGCAGCTGTTTCGGTGCAGGGTTAAGGCAGCGGCCGCGGCCCTTGGAAATGCCCTTGGTCTCCGCCTGATGCTTTTGTTCTGCGGGGCTGCAGGTGGGGACGCTTTGAACCGTGTGAGAAAAAGCTCGCTGCCAAAGAAAAGCCGCTCCCGCCGCCCTCGCAGCCCCCTTCGCCCGCACCCGGCGCCGCCGAGCGCCCTTTCAGCTCTGAATGGGGCCGGCGGCGCCTGAAAGGCCGTGCCCCCCACCATCCCCGTCCCCCTTTGTCTCTCCCTCTGCTCGCCACCCCCTGCCCCATCCGTCTTGCTAAACCTCTAAGGCCCTGCAAGGCTTCAGTGCCCCCTTTCACTCGTTATTTGTTACCAAATAAATATGGGTGATTAAAAAGGGATCAGGAGTCCGTGCGGTTTGCAGAGGTGCCTGGAAGGTGGAGTCCCTCCTCTGTGTAGCCCATGGCTTTTCGCCCTACATGAGTTAGGAAAAGCAATCACATAGGAATAAAAAGCCATAGACCACAGCAGAGGGCTTACCCAGGATAAGCCAGCAGTCTTTGGGGAAAGAAAAGGAAAAAGGGAAAGGAGGCGGGAGGGAAAGTAACCCCTTTAAGTTGTCCTCCCTCCCCAACTGGGAGCACGACTCGCTCCATCCCTCCACGGGGACTGCAGCCCCCCAGCTTGACCCTACAAAACCAGGGGAATCTCCCACCCAGACCACCCCTCAGCACTGCAGGTTGGTTATTCCCGCTTCACTCCCGCGTCAGGAAGGTGAAAGCCAAACGTGCCACGTCTGTCCCCTCAGCAGCAACCTGCCAGCGTGGTGGCCCGACCCCGGGAGGTGACCCCACACCCTGCCCTTTCCGCTCCCAACAGCGATGAGCTGCGATTGCAGGGACAACAGCCTTTTGCAGCAGGGGAGATGTTTAAAAGACAACATGCCACAGCCTGAGTCGATGGCAGCACGCCCAAGGCGCAGGCAAGGAAATGGTTTATTTTCACTCTCCCGGTGTCCTGGCCACAGCTACACCTTATCTCTGTCAGCAGGGTGGCATTCCCCATCCCATCTTTTTGTGCCGTTCTTAAGGATCCCAATAAACCTGACAAACCTTGGGTTATAAACCAAATAGTCGCTCTATCTGGTTCCCAGTGGAGCAGCACAGATTTACACCGGCAGCCCAAGTGTCCCTTACACCGTGCTCTTCATCAGCCGCTTCCTTCCTGCAGTGCAGAGGCCCTCGGGGTGAATCCCTTCTGCAAGCCAGGGGGGAGAGTGCTCACCTTGGGGTATAGCTGTCCCCTGTCCTGTGGCTGTTTGGAAAATCTGACCCTTTGGGCCACCGAGGGACTTGCCCACAGTCTGGGGGTCGCTCAGCGGCAGAACTGGGAACCGAAACCCTTCCCTGGTCCCCGCGGCCCCCACAGCTCACCTGGCTGCAGAGGCGGCGGATGCTCAGCGGCGGCGAGAGGTGCATCCAACAGACCCGCCTTTGTCGGCTGAGACAAAGGGCTAAAGAAAGGTCTGGCTGCAAACCCGCCTCCCCCCCTGCTTCCCCCGCTGCTGCCTTCCCCTGCCGCCTTTTCAGGGGAGCCTCCGTCTCCGCACCCACAAAAGACACCTCTCAGGACAAGGTGAGCTGCTCCAGCAGCTCCTCTGAGAGTCAGACACAGACCTTATCCCTGGGCCTCTGCACCTCCCAGCACCTGGGGGGGCTCCTCCACACCAAAACCGCCCAGGTTCTCCCTGGGAAAGCGCTGGCCTCTGCCTTTATTCTCTTCCCCTGCCAGGACGTCGGCTCGTTCAGCAACAGTGACTGCTAATTGCCAGGAGCTGATGAGGTCAGCTCTGCTATTGAGTCGAGGAAACTCCCTTTCTTGCTGCCCTAGCAAGAATCCTTGGGAAATTCAACGTTTCTAAAAACCATACAGCAACCAGGTTTGGATGTAGAAAGGCTTTCGCACCCTGCGGTTTGTAATAGCAGTGAGCGTGGCTTTGACCTACAAACCGAACTTCTGAAGCACGTGGGTAGCTCTGAACTGGCGTTTTCCCAAGGTCTTTCCTCTTTTAACTCCCATATCTGAACAGCAAGGAATAAAGGCCACCGTGTGCCCCACCTTCCGACAGGGTCACGCTCCCTTCCCGGCCCCTTGGCTCTGCAGGATGGTGCACCCACGGGGAGCCCGACCCACCCAGCTCTTCAGGAGCATCGTTCAGCCCTGGCAAATACCCCGGTGTGTGACCATGGGCGCTGCATGCACACCTGGAGCCCCCCCATGGGTCCCTGCCCCCCAGCTCTGGCACAAACCCACCCCCTGGTCCCGGGGGCGCGCTAAGGAGCCAGCCCCACTCTCGTTGCGCATCACACATTCGAAGGGTAAATCTGTCAAGCCAAACTTAGTGGCTTTTTGGGATATGGCCCCGTGGCTCTGCTTTGGCACCCAAAAGACCTTCCCAAGGAGGCTGCACCCAACTCAAGGCAGCTCCAGTGCCAGGCTGGATCCCCAGCTTCGGAGTACGATGGCACGTCCCCCTCGGAGAGCCACCAGCCCCACACTGCGCCGCAGGGACCCGAGGACAGCCCGGAGCCACCAGCCGAGCGCGCCTGACCTCACCTTTGGCAGCGCGGCATCCTCTCCGCGGGAAGGGCACGACGCCAGCCGGCACGGGGCTGGGGACGGCAGCCACCGCGGCATCGCCCGCACCGTCCTCTCCTCCCCGCGCCGCCATGGGCCACCACCAGCCAAACCCGGGTGCCGCAGGGATGCTTGGCCCAGTGCTGCCTGGGGGCTACCGCCTCCGAGCCCCAGTTGGCTACTGGGGGAGGTCGTATTTTTGAAGGCCGGACCCCTCCGGTGGTGGCTGCTCCCGCTGCCGTCCCCATCGCCCCGTCCCCACGTCCCCGCCAAGCCTCGCTGCGCGGTCGCATACTTGGAATGGTTGTGCACCGAGGGGCCGGAGCGGAGGGAGGGAGCGGGGGTCAGGTATTTCTCCATCCCCGGCTCCGGAGAGCCGGTAACAAAGGCGCTATTGAACTGCAGCCTCTCTGGTCTGTGAAGCAGAAACCTCTTGTATCTACTTCACTGCCTTTGATCTAACTCCCCCAGTGGGATGTATATTACTCATGTCCTGCTGCTCGGGTACTGCTGCCAGAGCGGGACGGGGGGGACAAGTCCCCGCTCGCCACCCCGGGTTTGGGAAGCACCGGGCAGGGGCACCCGGCACCCGCTTCCACTGCCAGCCTTCCCCGTGGTCCCTCTACCCCCCGTCCCCCAACCCCGCCACCCTCCCAGACCCCAAAACTGGGGGATACGTGCGGGCGCCCAGGGCTCAGCCGAGCGTAGAGGCGGGAGGAGCAGGGCTCTGCGCCTCGCATTCCTCTTCTGTAATTAAAGCCGGTGTGCTGGGTGGAGGGGGAATTTCCCAAAGGGTTTTACTGGCGTCTGGACAAGGGTCAGACAATGAGAACATTTGACAGGGTGCCCAAATCCGCTGTATCTTGGATACGCTCAAAGCCTCCCCCGTGCTGTTGGTCCCAGGCGCTGGTTTGCCGGAGGTGGGGGTTGTTTGGGCAGGTTGGGAAAGGTGGGTGGGAGCCTGGGGACTCTCTCACGATGTCCCCACAGCCTTCCCCCCAGCCAGGCTACCCCAAAAGTGCAACAGCTTGAGCAGCCCCAGCTTGCTCTGAAACCACGTCCCCCCCGGGATCCCCCAGAAGATCCTGGGTAAAGGCATCAAACGCACCTTAGAGACTCACAGCACTTGGAGCGGTGCTTTAAAAAGTCCTTTGCTGCCATCAGCAAGCTCCCTGCCACACTCCCTCAGGAGCCAGGGGCACTTGTGGCTTAGCCTGGTTCTGCCAGTCCCGGGGGAGCACTGGGATGCTGTGACAACCTGGCTGGAATTCATCCCAGCTACCCAAAAGCACTTGAGTGCTTTTGGAAATCTTATTCTCCTGCCTTTCCAGCTGGTTTGCAGAAAGCCCTGCGCCTGGCAGCTCCCACCGGCACCCAGAGAAGCATGTGCGGGCATCGCCAAGGGAGCAGGCAGGTCCCTGGGGTGCCCACATGACAGTGCCCAAAGTGAGAGTCCCCAGAATGACAGCACTAGGGGAAGCCTCCCTGGAGCCAAGGGCTCTCCACGCTGCTTCCCCTTCTCCTTCTCCCAGGGCTCATCCCTTCCTTCCCTGCCCATGTGTCAGGTCGGGGGGGAGCTGAGACACGGCTGCCCCCATCCCTGCTGCAAGGTGGGGGGAGATAATACACACCCCACAACTGAAACGGAAAGGATGGATGGACGGATGGATGGAGGGACTGATAAGTACTGAGGAACAGAGACCTGCCAAGCTGGGTACACCTAAAGGATTTCGTTTTCCCCAGGGATCTATACTGTTGCAGCCCAAGAAGGTGCAATGAACCTCTTTTTTAGGGGACCGTCAGCAGTTTCCCCCCCCTCTCCCCCAGCCACAGGTTGGCAGGGCGTGCGGGACCCATGTCTTGTTCAGCTTTTCAGCATGAACTATTAGAACTTGGGGAGCAGTTGAAGTCAGAGTTGGGCAATGATCCATTTCCAAGCTGTCTTGACAACTGGCTCCAGCACAGCAAGATTAGATCTACTAATCACATTTATAAGGCGCCCAGGATCATGAATTGGGTATTCGGAGAGTATTTGTCATTGTAACAATGTCATTTCCCAGCCTTCAGCGTGCATTACCTTGTCCTCCAAGTCGTTATGGTTGGGCTTTTTCTTGCTTTATAGAAACATCTACCTGGGGAAGAGGAGGCTCAGAAGCATTTGTTGTGCTGGTGCTCTCTACAGCTAAAGGTACACGCTGTCTGTCACCTGTACGTCCCGTGGATAGGGTAATACTGGGGTTATTGATGGATTTTAATCAGCTTTCTCATCACCTGATTTTTGTATCGATAGCTGCTTTAACAAAAGAGATGTAACCCAAATCTTTCCCGAATGCTATATAAATCCCCCAGCTCCTGCAGGCGATAAAAGGGGAGGCCAGGTAAGGGGGGAGAGAGCCCGGATCGGGCACCGCATCCTTAACGGTGAGCTCAGGAAAGCCGCGCAGCCCTGCCTCCCCATCGCTCCCCCGCAGCGGGGGGCTGACGCCGAGACCCCCCTGTCGACAGCACCTTTACCCGGCCAGGCTGGGGAGATGTGCTCAACCCACCCGTGTTTGCAGCAGCCGCAGCAGTCGCAGCCCGTGAGCGCCGCAGCCTCGCGTTAAGGAGAGAGCAGACGGAGCCCAGGCTCCCCGCGCAGGATGCGCCGGCAGCCCCAGAAAAACCCACAGCCTCAGGAAAGGCCAAAATAGTCCCGATTTTTGCAGGTGGGCACTCAGTCGCACGCTGCTTTCAGGAGACAGAATACAGCATAAAACTGGTCCGATTTGTTCTAAGGAGAGAAAAGAAATCCCTTCATTTTCTGGCCACTTCTGCACTTCGCTTTATGTCCCTAGGGATGCTCAGCCCATCCCTCTCCAGAAGAGCAGACATTGCTCCCCCCGACACCCTGGCAGCCCATGGGATGTGTTTTCCCCTTCCAGCAGGTACCAGTGCTCCAGGACCTGGTTTTCCCTAACTCAGGGATGTGTGTAGGGAAACGGGGGCTGGCGAGGTGCCGGGGGGGGGACAGGATGTGCAGAGCTGGGCTCCGGCTGCCCCGACACAGTTCAGCTCGGCACGGGGCTCCCGCGGGACTGGCTTTTCCATGGGTGCCTGAGGTTGCTTTGGAGAGCAGAAATATTCTTGCTGGAACAGGCAAGTTTGAGCCAGGAGGAATATTCTGCAAATCCAGTTAGTTTGTATCCGTTGGCTTTGGGTACAAAACCAGCTCTGAGAAGTTGCAGCTGTTCCTTCCCACTTTTCCGTTTGGAACAGCATGCCTCTTCCAGCTCTCCTTCGTTCTTACCGAAAGTACGTATTTTAGGTGACTGGAAATGTAATGAAAGGTTTGTCTCTGGGTGAAACAAAACGTTCTCCAACCCTAGATGATTTTTTTCCTTGTCTTGCTGAAAAAACTTCGAATAAATTCATTTTGGCTTGACCCCTCGGTGCTTCTGTGCTCTGCAACCCAATGACTCAGTCCTCAGCAGACACCTCACACCTGAACCGAGCTGCCTTTGGCAGGGCACGTCTGGCCATGGGAACCCCAAGACCGTTACTTGTGTGTCCCAGGTCACAGCCCATATGATGCTGCTGAACCCCGAATCTCAGTCCCGCCACACGCCGCAGAGCGTTGCCGTTTCTTCCGGCTTATTTTTCCAAGGTGGAGGGATGAGAGAGGCAGAGAGAGGGAAGGGACGAGATAATGACCCAGATCTCTTCCTGCAAACTAGCCATCAATTTGCCAGCCCATTAAGAGAGGGCAAACGCAACTCGGGAATCCAGGTAAGTCACTCGCTAACAAGATCCTCCCGGGCCTTTTAGCACATTCCTGGTCACAGATATTTCAGCTCCCGCAGCCCCAGCTGTAATTAAGTCTGGGCTGGGAGGCAGGAGATGCTGCAGAAGCTGGAGGGGGGGGAATTTGTCTCGGTTTGCTGGAGCAGCGCAGGGCTGACGAGGGAGGGTGTCCCCAAGGCAGGGGCTGGTCCCTTGCCGGGGGGGGCGAGCGCTGGCCCCCTCAGGCCTCTGGCAACTCGGGCTTGGTAAAGGAGGGAGAGGGAAAGCTCTGGGCTGATGGGGACAGTTCAGTGATGGGGAGCGTCTGGGGCAGACGGAACAAAGAGATGGAGGAATTAGAGGGGGAAGGCGAGGAAGAGCCCCATGGGGGTACAGGGACACTTTGTCCAGGGGTAGAAAGTGAAGGCAGGATGACCATCACCTTTACACCAGTGTGGCCCCTTCACCTCCCCTGGGGAGCCACTTCCCTGGGCTCAAACCTGCCTCAGGTGACTCCGGGGACATCACCCTGGGCACAAGCTCAGGAAGAAAAGAGATCAATCCATCTCCCACCATCGTAAATCGGGGCTGAATCCACTGATGACAGGCCATGCTGGGGCAAGTGGACCCGCTAAGGTGTCCTTCCCCTCCCCTCGCAGACCGGACCCCAAACCCCCTCTGCAAGTGGCTTCACCATCACACGCACAAGCTGAAACAGCTCCTCCAAAGCCACAGAGCTGGTTCCCTGCTGGGACAGGAGCAGAGACCTGAGCCAGCACTCAGGTGGAGTTCACACCACGGCTTTGCACCATGTTTGAAGAAGGTTTAACCACCCCTATCCACCGAGGCTCCTTTTCCTTGCTCGCACGGGGGATTTGCACTGGCGTAACCAAGAGAAATTGTGACCTCCTTTACCAGCACCACTGCCCCACGCTGCACAGACCCCCCTGACCCCCCCTGACTTAACCTGTGCGTGCAATGGTGGATTCCTGGCAGATATTCCCATCTGGGCTGTCCTCTGGAACCCTGTCTGGCTGCAATGCAGGACATTGGTGTGCTTCCCACTGGGGATTCCCCTCTGGATGCATGAGCGAGGCCAGTGGGACAAGGAGAGGTGGCAGATAAAGGCAGGGATGCTGCCAGAGCTGTGGGGGTGACCCACCCTCCCCATGTGCTCCCTATTGCTGTCTAGAGAGGATTAGCCACAGCTGGGGTGACTGGGATGGAATTGGGATGGGTTGATGGTCTACCCACGTGGGAGTTGCTGTTGTGCACCTCTGCGTGTGCAAGGCAGAAGCTATTCACGCCCTCCTGGGGTTTGGTGAACCACGTCTGGGCACCAAGAGCTCAAGTTTGCTCTTGCTTTGGGCTTTGCAGGGTCTGTGCTGTGGTTGTGTTGAGCTGGCAGCCCATGGAAGATCTCCTGAAAGCTGAGCTCAGACTAAGCCTGGCCCATGGGCTCCCCTCTGCCATCGTCACAACAGGCAGAGTGCAAGGGCAGGGAACCTGGGGCTGGAACAGGAGACAGCACATGGATTAGCCCCTGGAGGGGGAGCGGTGGTGGCCAGGCCTAGAGGGAAGTTTGGACAGCTTGAGTGGTGGGGTCTGGGGAGCATCGTGGATGCATCCTCTGTGTCAGGTCCAAGGTGACACAGACGTGAGACATTTGTGTTTCGTCTGCTGCTGGCCCTGTTGTTCACTGTTACCAGAGATGTGTCATGTTCTGCTGACAAGTTATCGGGGACTCGTGACATAAGGTGACACCTATTAGCATGAGGAGGAATTCTGGTGGAAAAAAGTGCCTCTTTTCCACTTTGGAGACCTTTCCTGCATTGCTCACCCTGCTGGAAGGGGCAGCAGGATCCCACTGCTCCCTCCCAAGGGACAGCCACACCTTGGGGGGGAAGACAAACCCCACGGGGAGACCAAACCAGCACAGTATGAAGGTTCCCCGAGCCCATATCCGAGCCCGTTCTCTCTGCCTGGAGCCATCCCAGCCCTGGTCCCACCCAGCCCTGCTGCTGAAGGTCTGTCACTTCTCCCCGGGGACACACAGACGCCTGCAGAAACCAGGAGGGACATCCCTCAGATCCCTCCGGGCACCCCCAGGCTGCTCCTTGGAGAGGTTCTTGGTGGGCTCTGCCACCTTCCCTTCTCCAGCTGAAAGCTGAAGCTTCCAGCAGAGAAAAATTATTGTTCTCCCTCATGGACTATCGCAGTCCAGACAGGCGAGTGCACACACACACACACACACCCCCACCCCCCATCTCTGTGCCGGTACCCAAATCCCTGCACCAGCCATTGGGAACCATTTGGTGTCCCCAGACCCTGCCCAACCCTCCGGATCCCATCGCCGGAGTCCCTTTGGTTTCAGTGCCCCAGCACGTCTGAAATAACAGCAGGAATCAAATGACACCGGAATCAAGACAATTCCTACCTCAAAGTAATTAATTTCCTTTCCCCTCGCTGACATCACCGCTCAGGTTAATACACGCACCGCTTCCCTTATCTTTCCTGGGGATTACCTCATCGGAGAGAGCCCGGAGAGCCCCCCTCTCCGCGGTGCCGAATACCGGCGCTGCTGCGGGAGCTGCAAGTTTGCAGCCGGAGGAAGGATTGCTCAGACGCGGTTCCCCCAGCACACCCAGCCCTTCCCACCACGCCACCGCTCCGTGCCCTCCTCCGCCAGGATTCAATGATATCCAGCGAGGCACAAGCGCCAGCAAACCTGCTCCTCGCCCTTCAGTTCGCACTCGGAAAGCAAAACGCTCCTCTGCACCAGGCAGAGTTTCTCTCTCCCTGCCATCCGGGGGCTCGCGCGCCGATTTTATACACGTTACAAAGGAGGCAAAAGTGTTTGCACACACACAGGCGTGCCCCGTCCTACACAAACACCCCCACTTCGCGTGTGTGGTGCCTGAGCCAGGCAGAAAACTTATCATATATATACACACCAACTTATATTAATTCGGGGGAAGACTCACACAAGTGCACACTTCATGCTGAAATCCAACCGTTAAAGAGCTTAATGCAATTTAGCCGATAAGTACGTTAAGGTGTGTTGCATGTAATTGTGTGTCAACCTAAGTAACGTAAATACACGTGAATATATATATATAGACATCTTCCCAAACAGCCACATGTTGGTGAATTTTGGTTATTTGGTAATTAGTCTCACCTAAAACAAAGAGAATTTTTTTTTTTTCCAGCTGATCACATATATATTGACAAGAATATCATTGCTGCAAGCAAGTGCCGTGCATCAGCTACAACACGGTGTGAACAGATGTAAATATATATATATATATATCACACACACATACATAAACACATTCTCAACATACACAATAAACAGATAAAGGACTTGAATTTCTTCGGGAAGGAAATGCATGGGCAGAGTGGAAGTGCCCGGGGGGAGCTGCCCGGGTGATGCCTGCGCAGGGGAGCTGACGGATGCAGGTGTCGGTGTGTGGTTCCCTCTGCTCCTTCACAAATGCCCCTCGTTCCCTGAGCGTGCAGCCTGCACACCCGCTGCCATTCACTGCCTCTCTCACACACACAACTCCTCCAGGCAAGACTTCAAACAAAGAAAGAAAGAGAAAAATGCTGTCTTACTTCTTTTTTTTTTTCTTTTTTCCTCCTTTTTTTTTCTTTTTTCCTCCTTTTTTTTTCTTTTTTCCTCCTTTTTTTTCTTTTTTTCCTCCTTTTTTTTTCCTTTTTCCTCCTTTTTTTCTTTTTTTCCTCCTTTTTTTTTCTTTTTTCCCCCTTTTTTTTTTTTTTCTCTCCTCTCTCCTCCCTGCCGCCTCAATCGCGGGACTTCAGCGGGACCACAGTTCTTCGGTGGAGATGATGAGAAGCGACTCAAGGAATCGCCGAGCGCTGCGCGCAGCCGTGCGGAGGGAGAGACGAGCTTTGCCGCCGGAGAAGAGAAGGAACAAAAGCCCAGCGACGCCGGAGCGGTGCCGAATAGGTGTCTCCCTAATTGTAAAGGGGGGGTTGCGTGGCTGTGTGTGGCTGCGGGGCGGGAGNGCCAGGCAGACACAAAAGAGCCTCTGACCTGGGAGGAGAAAGACCCATTTCCAGAAATAATAATAATAATAATAATAAAAAAAACCCACCGACCCAACCCAAGTGCACCGGTGTGTGCTTTCAGCAGGCAGGGAAATTAAAAATAGCTGGTATAGCTCGAAATCGGAGGCAGCGTTCCTTCCCTAATGAGTGTAATTAGCCGAGTGAGGATGGAAGCGTGTTTCCTCGGTTGTTCCCTGCATCTTTCCGTGTCTCCGAGCGCCAGCCTGCCCGTGCTCTTCCACAGGCTTTTGGGAGACGGCTCTTTTCCACTTCCAGGAGCTGCCGGGGCAGGAGCTATGCTTGGATGCAGCTATCAACACACACTTCAGCTGCCTTAAGCTCTCCCTCCACCTCTGTCTCAAAATAGAAGGGTTCAGACAGGATTAAATCCCCAAACACACATCCCGACTCCTCTGGGGCTCGCAGAAGCGGAGACAAGTCAGATTTGGGACCTTTTTTTTTTTTCCCCTGCTCGTTACTATCCATCCACTTTAGCTCTCATAAATCCCGAGCTGTCAGTGTAACAAGGGGTGATTCAGTGGGGATTTAGCCAGGCTTCAGCCCCGTGGAGCGAGCCAGACCCTCCTCCGGCGGCAGCGCCCGACCCAACATGAGCAAGGCATTACCTCACCCCGCTCCGGGACACGGGGCCGTGGGCTGCTCTCCCCTGGGGAGTCGGGAGGTCCCTTGCAGGGGACAAGGACCCTCTCTGCTCTCTGCCCTGTGGGGAGCTGCCTCAGCAATCCCGTAAATCCAAATTCTGCCCGGGATTAGTCTAACTATTAATTTTGGCTGCATCAGTCTGGGTGATCTGAGTGAGCGCCAGGGATGGGATGAGGATGCAGCAGGGTCCATCCCACGCATCCTACCCTGAACTGGGACAGGATGAAGATGCAGCAGGGTCCACCCCATGTATCCTTCCCCCAAACTGGGATGGGATGAGGATGCAGCAGGGTCCATCCCACGCATCCTACCCTGAACTGGGACAGGATGAAGATGCAGCAGGGTCCACCCCATGTATCCTTCCCCCAAACTGGGATGGGATGAGGATGCAGCAGGGTCCATCCAGCTCATCCTTCCCCCAAAGAGAGAAGGGGCAGCAGATGAAGCCCCGTGGGAGGGCACCACTCTGGGCGATGTGGTGGGCAGCTCATTAACTGATGGGCCTAATGACCTGCTCGGCTGGGTTGTCTGCAGAAGCCGGAGGAGGAGCAGGAGCATCTGGACAGGGCGACACGTTGGATGTGGGCACGGGGCTGGCCGAGCAGGCGGTCCAGCCGTGCCACCGGGCTGCGACAGGCCAGGGAGGGCTGCGCTGTCTCTCAGCATCTGCTCGGCTCTGACATTGTGCTCACTTGGGCTTTTTTTTAATTGTCTTGATGTCCCTCATTTGCATAATCCCCATAATGCAGCGCAGCAGGACTTTTGCTCTGAGCTAATAAATAGATGACAAAAATAAATGTGTCATGTAAGATTTGCTTCCATTTCTTGCCTTTGTGAGCTAGCTCTCACCAAGAAATGATGCTCATGGGGTTGATCTCGCAGGAACTGTCAGCCTGGCCTGGCATAAGCAGCGATGTTCACTTTGCCCGTGGTACACAACTTTGCCAGACATTAGGCTGAAGTCGTGAGCTGGGAGCAGGAGGAAAAGGTGGCTGTGAAATGCGAGGATGTGCTCCTCACCGCCTGGGGTTGGCCCTCCAAAGCTCTTCCCCAAAAGCAACCCCAAAAATTGGGCTGGCAAGGGGCTGGTGGAAGGACTGCAGACCAGCAAGATGTTCATCATTGGGTCTGTAGCATCCGGTAACAGCCAGGCAGGTGCCTGGGGTGTCTTATTTTTAGATGTCTTTTCTTCAAAATTGTGGGGCACTGTGGTTTCCTCTCCTTCCTTATGCTGCAACCAGTTTTCTGCTCACGATGGAGTTGCACCACTTATGAAATTAGTTCCCTTAGCTGAGAAAAAGAGTAATCGCTCCACCATGAATATCCCAGGGGACTCATGAGGCTGGAAAGGCACGATGGGTTTGTTAGAGAACGACTTCCCCCTTGGTTTTACAAGAATTTATTTATCATCTCAATGAAGTTGACTGGATGGTGCACAGGGCATTGATGGGAACAGCAGAGATCCCACCCCAAAACAGCCTTAACAGGCTCAAAGTTTTAAAATAGGGGCTGCAGTTAATCACTGGGGCTCTGCATCCCTGGAAATCTTCTCTCCAGGGTTTTCCTAGGCTGGAGCTCAGCTGGATGCGAGGGAGCGGCTGGGCATCACCCTGCATCGGGTCAGACCAGAGGATCCCTTCTGGGGAGCGATGAGGATCAGATGGAAGATAGCAATGAGACCCATTAGGTTTCTGAAGATGTAGTGGGAGATGGTTACTTTGCAGAGGGTGCTGGCAGCTCTGGAGATTGTATCTCGTGCATTACAGCAGTTGGTATTTTTTTTTCCTTCCTGCAGCCCTGTGATTCTGGAGGATTCTCAGCTCTTATATAAAAATGGTTTAGCATTTCCAACTGTGTTGTTTGTGGAGAAAAGCCTGAAAACACGAATCCTAAAGGGTAAAAGCTAAAAGAGAAATAAAGACCTCATAATATATGAGCTTGCTTGTTGTTTTTTGGTTTTTTTTTTTCTTTTAAAGCCTTGACCAATTTTAAATCATTTTTATGACTGTACATAACTGCCTTCTGGCATGCGAATGCTTGAGCCTGGTGTTACCATAAAGATGGATTCACAACTGCTGGTCAGGGGAGGAAAAAGCATTGCCTGTGGTTTCCAAAACACTCAGACTGGGCTGTGAAAGGAGCTCATCAACCTCATAGAGCTGCACTTCATTGACATTTAACAGGTCCCGGGATGAGGCTTTCAGCTCACACACGGGGTTTCCCAGCGGGGATGCTCTGCGGTGTTCCCCCCTCCCCGTGTTGGAGCTGGGATGTGTTTGCAGCAAGCTGGGCTGGCAAGAGGGCACTCAGGACCACTGGCCTGCCCTGGCCATGGCAGGAGCCCCGAGGAGGAGACACACATGAGGGTGGGCACTCACTGGGGAGGCAAAAGCAGGGGGTGAAGAACAAGAAATAGGGAATGGAAACAGAGGAGGAGGGAGAGGTGAGGCTGGGTCATGACTCCGGCTGTGGTGAGCCCCAGAGGGAGACCTTTCTACTGTTGGCAACCAAAATCTGCAACAAGTCCTCTCCCAGCTCGTCCCAGCAGTGAGGTCTGTACCCCAAAAGGTCTGGACCAGGCTCAGCTGCCTCCCAGCATGAGCATCACAGCCACCCCCCAGCACCCGCTGAGATGGTGGGGTGTCGGGACAAGGGAAGGTAGAGAGCCATAAGGATGGAAAGAAAGAAAAAAACAGTGAGAGAGGTGGAAATTAGATAAGGCAGAGAGCGAGGCATGGAGGACCGCGGAGCATCCCTCCAGGATGTGGTGAATAATTTTCCCCTTCCCCAAAGCACCGTGGCGAGGGGATGGGATCATCCGTCTTCATTACATCACCAGAATAGGCTCTGTCAGGTTACACTGTAAAACTAATCAATATTCCCTGCGGCCTCGCTGGCCGCAGCTCCCGCCACGCTGGCCGGCAGCACCGGGGCACGCCGGCACACGGGGCTGCGTGCCACACGCGTGTGCTGGCACGGGCGGGCACCGCCCCCCGGGCAGCGCGGGTCCCACCGTGCTGGGGGAGGCAGAGACACACAATTATCACCACACACTGTCCGCACGTGCTTGATGATTATTTTTTTTTAATGAGTTCACACTCTTTCTTATCTGCCTACCCAGGTATTTGACTTTCCCCTTGATAATATCCTGGCACCTGGCTGCTTGTTTTCTGTACACAATTGAACAAACCTCCTGCAACGAAGCCCCACAGAATTGCATCTATTCCGGGAGCAAAAAATCACCACAGAAAGCCCCATTTACCCAGTTGCAATCACACAACCCAACTTAGATTGCAAACATAACTCATATGCAGTGTCCTGGAGCCCGTGCACAGAGCAAGGCACCTCCCTCCGCAGGGACGTTCCTCTGGAGCAGAGAGAAACAAAGGGTTGTGCTACAGACACTGCTTGGCTCCTCAAAACAGCTTGGACCAGCCTGGCCAAAGCAAACCCATCCCTTACACCCATCTCTCGCACCCATCCCTCACACCCATCCCAGCCAGACGTTGTTTCTCCCTGCTGCAAACTGGGAGCAATGCTGAGGCAGCACTGGAAATGTCTTATTGCCTCCTGGCCCTGCTCAGTCCACACGTACAGAAGCAGGGAGTTAATAAACCTGGGAAACAAAGGTGAAGATTCAATCACTGGGTGCTGCTGAGAGCGGAGCAAAGATGCTAAGGCTTTCCAGTGCCTGTGGCTGGAAAATGGTGGAGGGGTGCAGGGGACACAGAGAGCAGGGCGGTGTGTGGTGCAGAGGGGTTCACCCCATCGGCGCTGCCTGGACCAGCTTTGGGGACCAGCCCTTCCCCGGGGAGCGCCTGGCTGAACCTAGAGCCCAGGATCAGCAGCATTCCCTCTGTCCGATTGCCCCCGAGAAACACCAGCGAGAAGACAGACCCCCAGGATGGGAGACCCTCAGGGCACCACGTGGGTGTTTGGATTTTACCAGGGGATGCTGCAAGCAAAGCGTATCGGGGGTCCCCTGTTGGAGGGGACCAGCAGCAGCTGTCCCCCGCCAACTCATCCTGGCCTCATACCTGGTATGGCCCAGTCCATGCCCACCCTATGGACCATTCCCGGGGCAGGAATGGGGTCTCCCTGCTCTGCACCAGCCTCACCCCGTCTGTTTTCAAGGCAGCTTTCAAAGCCATCACTCCCACCCCGCACCCGGGCTCCTACCGCAAGCAAAAGTCTCGCCCAAGACGAGACCCATCCATCTTACTCTCAGCTCAGCCGCGTGGCTAAAAATAAGCCAATAAAGTAGCAATCACCTTGGAGCAGCAGCAGCTCTATTAAAGCCGAGCGAGCTGCGGCACCTGCGCCCCGGCTCTGCGGCGTGGATGAGCCAGAACCCCGGGAGCCTCCACCTGCCCCACTGCCACGATGGGGATGGGACCCACGGCCCCGGCTCTGCCCCACTGGGCTTCTCCAGGGGTCCTCCTCGTTGCCCCACGGCACAGCCATGGCTGCACGCCTCGAGATGGGATGCAGGCAGCTCCGAGCCTCCGGCACATCTCCTGCCTGCTGGGAGGAGGAGAGGAGAGGGGCTTATCATGGCAGCATGATGGTTTCACAGCTCTCCTCTGCCCCAGCAGCTCTCGTGGCCTGAATTGTCCCTCGGGGCTCCTCTGCCCTGGCTGCAGAGAAGCCGTGCTCCTTGGGGCTGCTCCTCTGCCTCTTCCCATGCAGATGTTGGCCGAGGGGCAGACCCGCCCCGGTCGGATGTGCTGGATGTTTGCATCAGTTTCCGTTGCAAGCGCTCATTTGTCATGTAGATCTCCTGGCATTTTTTTAAAGGGTAGATTAATTTAGGGGAGCTCTCAGATCCAATTTCCTCTGGCAATGGCTCTATTAGGCTGTGCACAGCAGAGATACAGGCTCCCGTCCTCCTGCTGCTACTGATGGAATTTGATTCCGCGCTGCCAAATCTGCAGGGCTGCAAACACATTCTCACTCTTGATTAATGTGAGTAATTTCTGCTTGAAAGAAGGTTGAAATGAGCAGCCAAGGGGAAGCGAACGGTGAGGGTTCCCCCCCACTACCCCTCCTCCTCCCCCATCCCTCACTGCTGTTTGCATTTTACCAGCTCTGGCATGGGCTAACAGATAAACAGAATCGCTGGCCCCGTTTCAAGAGCAGCAGAAGGTGCGGGAGGCGGGGGGCACCTCGGCGCAGGCGGGATGCTGCTGTGCTAGGGCTCCTGTAACGCACGGGGCCAGGGATGGGTGAGGGATCGCCCACCGCCCCCAGAGCTGGGGGTCCAGCCGTGAGGGGCAGGTGGGTCCCAGGCAGGGGCAGGTGAGTCCATAGAAGGGGAGAGGGTGCTCCAAGGTGGAGGTGCTGAACATCTCCCCATCTCCTCACGGGTTCAACCTGGTCCCGATGGGCCAGCCACTGCTGGGACTCCCTGTTCCCCTGCAAGGCAATCACACCGTCTGCTTTTCATTCCTTCGGGCACGTCACCTGGGGCTGGTGTGGGGACCTGTGATGCTCACCTGGCTCTCTGTGTGGTTTTGGAGAGGGAGGACCAGTTGCCCCACGCCAACACGGTGGGCACCCCCTGCCTCAGCACCCTTGCGGTGACGACCACACGAAGGCCCTGCCCCGCAGTCGGGGTCTTGGTAGGACACTGATGCAGCACCAGCGAGAGTGGGTGTTTTTCCCCAGCGAAACCCTGTCCCCACGTCCTCTCCCCGAGGAGCAGCGGTGGCTTTGCATCTCTTTTCCAATTTATTTTTATAAGGAAGGAGGGAGAGAGAGAGAGAGAGTCACATCCTAATCTGGCAAAATGTCAGGGAGTGATTCAGAGAAGAGGCGAGCAGCAGAGAGAGGCAGCCCACACAGGAGAGTTGTTTCTGATTTCCAAATGTCAGCATGTCCTTTAATTAAATGCTGATTAACAGGGGACGTGCTCCCTTGTGCTGGAGCCGGGGCTGCTGCTGGTAACACCACACCTCGCAAA
Organism: Arenaria interpres; assembly: GCA_013399435.1. Taxonomy (NCBI): domain Eukaryota; kingdom Metazoa; phylum Chordata; class Aves; order Charadriiformes; family Scolopacidae; genus Arenaria; species Arenaria interpres. The sequence continues at coordinate 125,655 of VXAK01020139.1, read as the reverse complement.
GAGCCTGGACAATGCCACCGGCCTCCGGCACCCGTGGGACGAGCCACCCAGTGCAAGAGCTGGCCCTGCCCGAGCGGGCCACACTGGCCCCGTGGCTTGAAGGTCACCAAAAGGTGCTGGTCCAGCCACTACACGGCTCAGTCACAGCAGACAACCCTCTTGCTCCCAAATCCCTGCTGTCTTGTCCAGCCTCTGAGCTGGGATTGTGCCTGGGATATTTTTTTTGTCTCCAAGCGGAAGTTGCACTGGATCCAGTTCAGCGAAACTGGATGCAAACCCTGATGTTGGATGCTCCTACTTTACTCTGAGCAGCTCCTTTCTTCCTCAGCTTCTGTTCTCTGTGCGCTTAAGCTAGGCTGCCAAAATGCGTTTGGGATCTCTGGAAACAAGTTATGCACCTCATAACGTCCCCGGGCATTACCAGTTACAAGGCTTCTCTTTGTCCTCTCAAGCGTGCCCTGCCTTTGAAGTCAGTGGGAGGTTATCCCTGAGGGCTGGGCTGTGTCTGCCCTGGGAGAGGGGGTGACAAACCCTCGCTGACCCTGGAAATGGGGAGCAGCACCGTACAGAGGTAGCCAGGCTGGAAGGTGGCCAGCAGGCTTCGGTCCCGGCTGCCACCCAGCTGCCTCTGCCCCATGCTGTCCCCAAGCCCCAGGGCCCATCCTCTCCCTCCTGGGGGACCTCACGGGGTCCCTGGGATGGGTGGTTGCCCAAGCCCAGCTCTTTTCTGGCCTTTGGGATGACTGGGGCGGTTGTCCAAGCCCAGCTCCTCTCTGGCCTTCAGGATGGTTGAGGCTGGTTTTGTTCTGGGTGTTATAAGGTTGGAGCAGCCCCGCTCCAGGAGCGGCAGGTTCCTCAAGACAAAAGGGGTAGGTACGTCCTGCTCTGCACCCCACGCATCTGGCTGAGCATAAAAGTGTTCCTGAGCCTACAAAACCTCTCTCGGCTGCACAGAAACTTTTTACCTTGGGCAGCCTCCTTCAGAGACCCGTGTCACACCGCCTGCACGGAGCAAAGCCTGCCAAGGGGGTTACAGGGCTGAAGCCACGTGCCAGACACGGCTAAATCTGAAGAAATACTCTATAATTAAAATCACACTTTTCTGTGCCAGAGCTGAGGCAAAAGGCTTTTCACGCTTTCCCTCCCATCTCCACAGCCCCGACTGCTCCGCGCATCCCTCCCAGCGCCTGCAGAAAGTCTTTGCTCCTTTTCTGTATCATCTCCCGGCAGATGGAGGGGCTGGAGGTGTGGGCTTGGGTGGCCAGTGGCCAGTGGCTCTGGGTGCCACGTTGTCCCTGTGCCCCGTGCAATGTGCACCTCACAGCAACAAGTGTTTTCTCGCCGGACTCCCACGGCGACGCTGCCTATTCCCAAGCGCCACCTGACGGCATCATCTCCAGAAAGGGTTTGTTATTCAATATTTATACCGGCGGAGCCACAGGAACCAGCTCCGGCACCAGGGAGGGTGGAAATGGGAAATGGCTGGCTGGGAGCAGCCCTGGTCTCAGGCCCCTGCTCCGAGCCCGTCCCCAGGACGGGGCAGATCAAGGCTGAGTTATGCAGAGAACACACACGTCGGCTGCTTTCTTCTTCTCAAGACCACAAAAGTTCTTCCGAGCTACACAGGAGGCAGGGAGATCCTGCCGGGGGGATGCCCACAACTCCCCCCTTTTTAATTCTCCTCGACACGCCTGAGAAAACAGCTCGGTGTTTATAAATGTGAGACCGAATTACACAGAAATCCTGGGGGCAGCAAGCCCTGAACGCCTCCCGCACGGCGACGGGAGAGAAGCCCCTTTCTTTTACTGCCAGACAAGGGATTTTGCCACGCTGGGGACATCTCCACCTCCCTCTGCCTCCCCAGAGAGATGCCACCCAGACATTTGTCAGGGACTCTCCAGATGTAACAGCCAAGCAGCAGGTCAGATACCCCCCAGCCAAAAGGAGAGGGCCTCCCCCGACACAGAAACAACAGCCCTGGCTCACACGACCAGCATTAGTGCACGGAAGGGCATCCTTCATTCGGGCTCAGGCCTCTCTTCCTCCCCTCTCCCCAGCCCAGTGCAGCCTCAGAGACGGACACAGCTCTGGCTCAGGGTCCTCCTTGAGCAGAAAGCCCCGGGAGAGGGGAGATTAACTCTGCCGATGTCCCTGCTCCACTGCCTCCCCCCATCCCCTTCCCTCCCTCCCCTGGGAATACCAGGTGCCTGACACTTGTCGGGGGAAAGGCACCCGTTTTGGGGAGCCCCTGGTTGCATCCCAAGAAGCCACGTGCTGAGCAGGGGCTCCTCTGGCACAAGCCACCCTCCTATTCCCCAGGGTTCATCAACCCCTCGGGTACCACCCTCTCTCCTGCCTCTCTCCCCAGGTCTCCCTCAGCCCCTGCTCCCGACCCCAAACACCCAACGTGGAGGCATCCAGACGGAGAGACTGCAGCAAAGTGGTTTGTGCTGGGAAGGATGGGGAGAGGACGCAGGGGAAGGGAGGTGGTGGTGGTGGAAGGTGGGGGGGGGGGATGAATCATTTCGAGGGAGACAGATTTCCATATTCCCCCTGCTGGAAAATTAAAGTCTGCTCTGAGTTTGCATCCCAAATGTGATTGCTTTCGGATCCCTGCCTTGGAAGGCACGTACCTCTCTCAGCAGCCGGCCCTGCCGGGATCAGTGTCCATGCTGTCTACCTGTCAGCAGGCTCTTCCTTCTGTTCACGCTGAGCATCATATTTTCTTTGAACACCGAGGTAGTTAAAAGCTGCAACTTAAGGACTCG
>VXAK01020139.1:100146-122851 GCA_013399435.1 Arenaria interpres | reverse complement strand
TGGAGGTGGACGGACTCACTGAGCATGAAAAGCAGCTATTGGCTCTGCCTCCCTGGCTGCTCTGCCACTGGGTTGGGCTGAACATGTGTCATCCTTCCCCTCGGATCCCCTTATTTCCCCATCGCCCTCCTTCCCCGCTCGGTGCCGGGGAAGGAAGGTGGGGGACGGAGGGGAGTTATTGCCGGGTTCTGACCCCCCCTCCCCTCTCCGGCAGCGTGCATCCCACCTGCCCCCCTCCCGGGGCCGCTGGGGCAGATGCAAACGCTGCTCCAGACGCCTCGCTCCCTCCCATGCCGTGCGGCATATGGTGCCTGATTTTTAATTTCCTCGGGACGGCGCTTCGTATGGCGACTGGCGGGTTCCTCGTGGCACTTCAGCAAGGCCTTCCATTAACCCCCGGTAGGTCCTCACGTGCCAACTGTCCGTATGGGCTTGAGCAAAGCGCTTCCCGATTCCACCGCGCCCTGCTTCCTCCTCATTAACGGGGAGCTCTTCGTTTGAGCCCCAGCCAGGGCAGCGAGGTGGGCGCCTGCCTTTAAAGCTGCCTCTCCCCACGCTATGGCAGGCGAAAGGCATTGCCGGGAAGAGGAGCCCGGCTGTAATCCTTTTCCAGACCCTGCCTACCTGTTACATGTCAGCCCTGTGCAGGACCCGTCTTGCCAAGTGAAATAGCTGAACGTCTGGAGCGGTGGCAACGGGAGAATCCAGCTTTTCTGCCGGGCTGCTCTCCCAGGCTCTCTGCAAACACAGGCGGAGTCCCTGAGTTTCCCTCAGCTCCTGCTGGGAAAGCTTCCTCTGCAGCTCCAGCCACTTTTCTTGCAAAATTTGCAGTCCTTAATAACATGAGAAGTTCGTCCACCCCTTTGACAAATCCCCGCGTGATTACCAGGAGCTGTGCTACGTCCCTTGGGTACCAAACACCATTTCCAACAGCATCCGGTGTGCCTGCTGACCAGCCGCGGGCTTGTTCGCTCTTCTGCGTTAATTACTGGCTCCCCATGGGAATGGCTTTCACTCTGCAGAGTGTTCAACCCGAGACTGGGTCGGGGATGGGGTGTCTGAGCACAAATGGGCAACGAGCAGCCTGGTTGTCTCCTCCGCCGAATCATGGAGTTGGAGCTGGAAGGGAGCTCTAGAGATCATCCCGTCCAACCCCCCTGCCAAAGCAGGGCTGCCCAGAGCACATCACTCAGGAGCATCCAGGTGGGGCTTGAAGATCTCCAGAGAAAGGGGACTCCACACCCTCTCTGGGCAGCCTGTCCCAGGGCTCTGCCACCCTCACCCAAAATATGTTCTTCCTCAGATTGGAGTGGAACTTCCCATGTTCCAGCTTGTGCCCGTTGCCCCTCATCCTAGCTTTCTCATTTGCGCAGCGTTGGCTGTGACAGCAGGAATGTCACTGCTTTAATCCTGTCTTCTACCAAGCCCCCACCACTTCTGCCCGTGCTCCAGGGAGCCCCTCGCCTGCCGGGTGGTGGTGGTGGATGGATGGTTGGGGAGAAGCAGCCGCTGCCTCGGTGAGGATGATGTCCGTGCGTTTGCCACCTCTCACCCAGCCCTGCCGCCCGGCTGCAGCGTCCCCATGGCACGGCGGGCCTCTCGGTGGCATTGGAAGGAACAATCACGCCGTGTTTTGCAGATGAGGAGCATGGCGAATGAATTTGCCATCTTCATGGACTTTGTGGGTTTTTTTCAACAAAAGCCAAAACCTCCAGAAATGTAATCACTTCACGCTGCTGCTGTTCCAAAACAAAGCTGGGTCTCGCTCGTGTCCAGCAAACACTGAATCATTCACCTTTGTTCAGGCGAAGGGGGAATCGGTCGGACAGCAGGCGCACCGGGGAAATCTCTCTATATTTTTATGTCCTTCAGTAGACCCCAAGGTTGCAAGGGCAAGATGTGAGGTCCCGGTCCTGTTTTCTGTCACTTCTCACGTCCAGTTTCTCACACATCCTATTCGCTGCGTGAGAACAAAGGGCTTTGCCATCTGTGTGATGCAGAGGATGAAGAGTTTGGCAGCATCTCCAGACCTGGGATGCTGCTTTGTGAAGCCCTTGGTGCCCCAGTGGGAGGCAAACCTCCGAGAAGACGTCAAAGCTGCTGACAGGCATTTCTGATGCTGCTCGTGAGGGGCAGATCACATTGGCACAGCACTTGGATGAAGAGTGTGGTGAGTTCCTGCAAAGCTGCAGCGTGGTGTGAGAAACCCGGTGCTCAGGCGATGGGTGACGGGGTTGGACGGTGTCTGCTGCCGGACAGACGCAGTCCAGAAACGCATAACCCTCTGCAGGAGTTCTACAGCCTCCCAAGCTACAGGGGGGATGCAGCTGAGCTGTAGTTAGAAAGATGGAATTATAGAATCATCTAGGTTGGAAGGGACTTTTAAGACCTTCAAGTCCAACCATCAACCTAATTCAGATAAAAACCATCACTGAACCATGTCTCTATGTTGATAGAGATGTTGATAGTGAGGAAGTTGATGGTGAGAAAGCTGTTTCTAAAAAGAGTGGCTCCATCCTCAAAAATACACATATTGAGCTGGATTTCTGAGCTCCTCGGAGAGGGGAAATGAGGGGTAGTTGTCCATCCTTGGGGATATTTCAAGGAGATACAGCTGCCCTAAACCACACTGTTCTTACAAAGGCCCACCTGGTTCCTGTAGCAGCATGTTGGGAGAAGCGCTGCCAGGTTTTTAAGTGTTTTTCCAAAATCCACCCCCTAGCGGGCAGCAGGACGGGAGGCTGTTACTGGGAGAAATGAGATGTCGCCTGAGAATTGCAAGAGAAGGATCGTTTGTCTTAATTTTTTTTTTTTAATATGAAGTGTAACCGTTGTGGCCCAGAAGAAAACTGGATGTTTCATCCCGACCTTGTGCAATAACCAGCCCAAACCTCCGTGTCCCGGCAGGAAATCTGTGCACAAGCTGATGGGTTTTTCCCGGAGCGTTAAAGCCCAGGTGGCTCCCACAGTGACTCGCCCAGGCTTTCAGACGGCGTTGGTGGCAGAAGCAGGATGGGGACCCAACACAGGGGTGTGACATCCCCCCCCTAAATCCCTGCAGCGTTTCCCACGGGCCGGGGGGGATTGCGTGGTGAAGCCCTGAGTGTCGCAAGGTGCCCGGTCGCTTCCCACCATGCGCTCCAGGCTTTTCCACTCCTTCCCCACCCCGCCTGCCTGCACAGGCAGATTTTGGAGTGGAACCAGGAGTGGTGATGCTGTGGTCCTCCCCCCCCAACCCCGGCAGAACGGGTTCGGCAGCTCCGGGTGCCGCAGGTCGAGCTTTTGCAAGCGCTTGTGTGCCTGCCTGTGCGCACACGAGGGCTGGGAGGTGTTTTAACAGACCAGGGGCTGCTTTAACTCCTCCTCAGCCCTGCAGCAGGGCAGCCCTGGAGAATTCCATGTTTATCCCATGGGATACACCAGGGCTGGGAAGCCTGGGGTCCGCTATGGGCGCCCTGACTGGTGTGGGCTGGGTGGTCCGCGCCGCCGGCAGTGCCAGGGCTGGGCAGAGGGGACTGGGTACCCCAGTTCAGACTGGGTGATGGCAATAGAGGGAGCGGAAAGGATGGCATGGCCTTGTCTCTATCTCAGCCGGGTTGCATGCCTGCAGCCTGGCATTCCCCAGCCCGTCGTTTCTCCAGAGAGCCACGAGGTGGAAGCATTTTCCAAAAACTCCTTGCGATGCCCTGGGAGCGTGGGGACAGCCTGTCCCTGGCTTCAGCAGGGGGGGCAGGACAGCCAAGGAGCTGGGTGGTGGAGAAAAGAGCCGAGAAGGAGCCAAGTAGGGGCACAGGTCTCAAGGGTAAAAGCCCCTTCTCCAGGAAAAGTCTCCTGCAACGATCCGTGATGTTGGCTGCCCACTGCCCAGGGGGAGATGTCTTGTGTTCTGCACCTCAGAGGCAGAAATGGGGGAGCACTCACTGCACGGGGGCTCTGCACCGTGCTCTGCACCTCCCGTGCTTGTTCCATGCAGATGGCCTGCCCGGTAGTCATCTGTGTGTGGTTTCTGGACCCCAGATGCTGAGCCCAGACATCCTGGAGAGATGACCAGGTTCCTCTTCTTCTAAAGAGAAAAACTTCTGGACGCCCAGATTTGTGGCAGTTCAGTGCAGCCCACTCCCTATCCCCTTTCCCAGGAGACCAGATATCCAGATCCCTCTTTATCTTCCTCCCCACACACCATGTCCTGCTGCTCAGAGCCCAGCCAGTCCAACCAGTAGCCCCGGGGCTGTGAGCCTGGCAGGACCTGCCTCTGCCTGCTTGGGAGGACCAGGGCTTTCGCCTGGGCTTGGCAGTGGCCAGGTAACATGGCCACTTGGCACGGCATCACTCTCAGTCCTTGTTCATCACGATTCACATGGGCTCGGGGTGCTGAGTCCCAGCCGATCGGCTGTGCTTTATCCATCCCGGGGAGCAGATGACTTCCCCATCCCGCTGAGCCCTCCCGGCCAGGCAGGAATCACCGTCCCACTGCTGAACACCAGGCACCAGCCGGCCAGGAGCTCGTCTCAGCTCATGGGAGACATCAGCTGGGGCTTTCCCAACCAAAAGAGCTCAGCTGCTGCCAGCCAGGGTGCGGCACAAAGCAGGTTGGGGACAGACATCCCATAAAAATCACTCCTTATGGCCACCAGCCTATGCAACAGCACTCCGCTCGCCTGCAAAACCTCAGTGCATGTGCTGAAAGCACATATTTCCCTGAAATACTTAATAAGTGAGGCACGGAGAGGCTAAAGCAGTGAAGCAACGCTGAGATTCGCCTCTTGTGGAGGACTCCTGCTTGGTGCTTCGCTCCATCACACAATCCCGTCAACCTTGGGCAAGTCCCTTCACCTCTTCTCCACTTGTGACACTGGAGTCAGATGTTTCCTTTTTAGCTGTGGGTGTGGAGGGGTTAAATGTGGTAAAAACCTGGGAGGAGATCATATATACAGCCAGGTAAATGGGTACTGCACTCCTTTGATAGATGATCCCGCAGTCAGGAGGTGCTCAGCGTCCAGATGTTTGGTGGGGGGATCAAAAGCAGCACCAGCTTCTGGCAGGACCCCCGTTCCTTGGCTGGCCCTGCTCCCCCCCAGCTCCAGAGCAGAGAAGTAGCTTGGTCCAGCATCCCTGGATGTGACAGAATAAATGTGCAGAGTCCAGCTTGGTATGCAAAAGTGCCTTGACATTTAGCCTTCCCTTGTGTTTGTTTAATAAGTAAACAGCTAAAAATAAGCTGGTTATACCCAAGGGGCTTTGGAGTAGCACTAAACCAAGTGAGTGAAGGCTGTACCCTGGGTAACAGAACTGGTATTTTCCTCTCCCTCTCAGTTCTACATCAAAGTAGTTTTATGGACTTTATTTATTCCCGACTTGAATCAGCACAAGCACAAGGAGAAGCAGCATCTGCAAATGCAGACCTCTCCTCTGGTGCTAATTGATTTAATCTGTGAGACAACAAGAGAGCAGATTTTTTCCAGAATAGTCCTGCCTTAAACCTGTATTTCACTTTTATTTCTTTCTTTTTGGGAGTGCCTTACTTAGTCACAAGTAGTGACATCGGTGGCCGGGCTACAGGAATGCCTGTGCTGGGCCACTGCTGGGTCTCTCCAAGGCACGGCACAGGGGAGGGGACAGCAAAGCGCAGCACCAGGGTCGCTCTGATTTCTGAAAGCTCCTCAGGGTTGTGCAGGTACCATCCCATCCGCCACTTCCAGCCTGCTCCATCTGGCAGAGCTCAGCACGAGAGGTGATGTGGGGGTCTTGGATGCTGCTGGAGCCCAGGGAGAGGGGGGTCTCTTGGTCTCTTGGCCTCTATTGCAGGGCTTGAAATGCCCGAGTGCAGCTTCCAGCCCCAGGGCATCCTGCTCTGGTTCAGAGCGTCAGGATTATATGGAGCACCATGACTGGATGAGCCTCCAGAGTCTTTTTTCTGAGCTTCAGGATTTGGAAAGGCTTCTGGCCGAGTGATTTGATGCGCAGGGATGGGAGGCAACGGAACGACCCTCACGCTTTGCCCCAGAGCTAGAAATGACTGCAAAGACAGTGTTTCCCACGGCTACAAGCAGAGCATCAGCCATCCTGGCAGCCCTCTGGTGATACTGTGGATGGGATGCTGAGGTGAGGAGCTCTGGCTGAGCAGCCACCGGGGATCTCACCATGCTGTGGAGGCTCAGCGCTCAGAAAACCAGACCAGCCGAGGGCAGGATCAGGCTGAGACCCGTGGAGCGTGCTGGGCGGCAGCCGCCCCATCCACAGAGCACTCGGCATCTGTCAGAATGAATCTTGAGCCTCTTCCAGCCAGAAGAAATCAGCAGGAAAGTTTCTCCGCAGCCTGTCAGGGAGGATGATTTCAGGCTGTGTTTGTAGCAGGTGTGCAGCATGTGAGCAGAAGAGGAGACTCAACGTGCCATTAGAGCACTTATTGGCTGGGGAATTACAGCGCTAATGAAATAATAGGTGCGTTCAGCTGGGAAGAGGCTTGTGCTGCAGATTCTCCCCAGAGACAGCCTCGCAGGGTGCTGCCTGCCGCCAGCCCGCTGGTGGTTTTCTCCTGGGCAGATGCCTCAGCTCCAGTTAAAGCAAGTTCTGGGCCGCACCCCAAAAGCCCTTCCCCCTGGGGGGCAGGCAGCCCATCGCCCCACAGCCTGCAGCAGGACCCGTGCCGTGCCTGCACAGTGCTCTGTGCCATCCCTGGGATGCCTCGGGCTTTCCCCGGGGGTCGGGCTGTCCTGCAAGGCTTTGCCACCGCGTCTCACCCCCAGGAACTTCCCTCTGCCCATCACAACCTCTGCTGTTGTGGGACACGCCAATGCACGTGTTGTTTGCTGGTGGGAAGGAGGGGGCAAGGTCCTTGTCTGCCCTGCCTGCACCAGCCGGTTTTGTTTTCGCCCAGGGGAGAAGCAGCACGGAGCAGCCTGCAAATGTTTGCTGTGGAGGCAGAAGGCTGGAGCCGTGTTCTATTCAAGCGCAGGTTTCCTTAAAGCCTGCTGGGATGAAGATGGGAGATGACTCTGAGGTGCAGGAGCTCACGCAGCCCCTCGGGGCCACAAAGAAGAGGGACCCCCCGGGCTCCTGCAGTGCCACCGTGTCACTGAGCTCGCTGTGGTTCACACCACCGTGTTTGTGGCTGCCCCCCACCGGGAGGCTTTGGGGGACATTGCCATTGCAGCACCGTGTTTCCCCTCCGATCGCAGGAGCCGTCACCCTCCTGACTTGCCGAAGAGGGAAGGACTTGCTCACGGCAAGTAGCAGCTGTGTATGAGATTTTCCTCTTTTCAGCTAACTCCGCTGCCATCTGCTCCAGTTCCCTAATTATACCAGCAGAGGTGGGGGATGTCAGACTGGGGAGCAGGCGGTGTGGGCTGAACATCAGCTCCAGCCGCCTCGATAGACCCGTGGGGGCTGAGCGGCTCCCAGGCGCCGCGGGCTCGGCTGGCACAAGCGCCGGCGTATCCATGAAGGTGGGACTTCACCCACTCCACTCCCAGCTCAGCCAGGCATCTTTCTTGGCCATATCCCCACCATTCCTGCCCTCTCCGGGATGCTTCGCTCTCTGCCCCACCGTGAATGTGTCCCTCACTGTAGCTCAAGCCCTTTCTTGGCTCTCTTTGTTGGAAATGTTCTCGCATTTATCATCCTTCTAACGCCCGCTGAAGTTTCTGCCTGCATCAATGTTTTGGGAAGCCAAAGCTGGGTTGGATTCCTCATTTGGGCTGAAAATAGCTAACAGACAGTGAGGCATGCAGCAAATCCTGGCTAAGCATCCTGAGGCTGTCATAGTCAGCAGTGAGGGAGTCCCTTTCTGGTGCCACCCAAGCTGTTCTTACTGAATGGTGCCAGCCCGCTGCCATGGCTCCTCCCTTTCCATCCATCTATCCCTGCAGCCAAAAGCTCAAAAGTGTCCTTATCGTTCTCCAGCCAGACCTCCTGCACTGCCTAGGCCCAAGGAACGCATCCTGCTATTAGGGGTCTTACTGGTTTGGGCTGGAAAACCCCGTCTGATGCTCTGTTCTTAATCGCTGGGTGTTTCTTGTACAGCTGGTTTCGGTCCAAGTCGGGACTCCCACTTTCTGTCAGCAGGAAAGCACCAGGCACTTTGCTGGTGTTTCTGGTGTACACTGGGGAAGAGAAGCATCTGGTCTGATAGGTTTGCCCAGGCACATTCCCCTGCAGTACTTTAACCCCGGTGCTCCTTGCTCCCAGGAGGAAGCAGAGATTGAAGACCTTGGTGCACTTACTCACCTCCTCCCAGCAGAGAGGACGGAGTGTTCAGCCCGTGGCTCACCCCGCGAACTGCTCTTGGAAAGGGGAAGCTTGTCAGTGAGTCAGTGGGAGAGAGATGGATTGTTCTCTGAAAAAATAATTTATCTCCTCCCTGTGCTTGCTTCACACAGGGCGACGAGGGACAAGGTCCGCTCGCAGGAGCAAACTCCTTTGGGGACGGCGTTTGGTTACTTCTGAAGGGCAGCGCTGGCGCCTGAGCTCCTCTCTGCAGAGCTGAGGGGCTTTAACCCCTGGGAATCACCTGCTAAACCCCCCTGGAAACCTTCAAGCAGAGCAGTCTTGGTGGGTTTCTCCAGGTCCCACGGCTGGGTGAAGATCAGTGTTGTTAGGGAGGGTCAGCCCTGGTTCTTGGTGCCAGTCTCGCCTTTGCTTTGAGGTGTCCTCTCCCAGCTGTGTCACAGGGAGGAGAGTGCTCACAGATTGCAGGGAAATGCCAAAACCCAAGGGCAAACTCCCCTTCCAGTGATACCACTGGCAGGGCAATGGATGCTTTTCTTCCAGAGCTACTTGCCAAGGTAGAACATTTTGGTATCCGTCCTACTCTGTGCATTTTTCTAGCTTTGCCCATGGTGCTGCTGGAGTTCTGCACACTTACAGTAGGATCATGGAGGAAATCCTTTGTGCATGATTTTTCCTTTTTTTATATAATTTGGCAGCTTTTGGTTGCTAAATGCATGAATCTCTGGCGCGGATTGGTGGATCTGTTGTTATGGTGATGCTCCACGGGCAAAATTAAGAGGAGATGCTGCTGGATTCACCGGTTTGCAATTGGCCTGGTAGTTGCCATGGTCAGCCGTGTCTTGGCCAACTGTACTTTGTGGATGGTGACTTTATTTCGCCCGCAGCACGTTGGCTTCTGCAGTGATTTACACTGAGGTGATCAGGGTGATTGGAGCCAATTCTTGTGTGGGACAAGAGAAGATTGCGGTTCATCTGGGCTCAGTTGTGAATGTTGTTAGAGATCTGCAGGGGGACCTTGAGGAGCTCCCTCAGCTCTGGGAACAAGGACTCATGTGTGTTAACGAAGACGCCTGAACTTATCATAGAATCATAGAATGGTTAGAGTTGGAAGGGACCTTAAAGACCATTGAGTTCCAACCCCCCTGCCATGGGCAGAGACACCCCCACTAGAGCAGGTTGCTCAAAGCCCCATCCAGCCTGGCCTTAAGCACGTCCAGGGATGGGGCATCCACAACTTCCCCACTTAGAGACAAGTGGAACTTGTCTCCACTTCTCCTGCTCCTCAGTTCACCTGCCTGTAAAATGGGAATAACAATATTCCTTCCATCTTGCCCAGTTCCCTTTTCAGAGTTGGTGAAGTTGCAGATGCCCAAGAGAGGTGTAACTTGTGGGGGGTTGCTGCTAAATGGGGGTGACCTACAGCCATTGCCCCCCTCGTTAGCGCCAGGCATGGTCATAGGCACAGGCAAGGAGCCTTAGGATGCAGCAGCAGCCACCCCTCAAGGACAACAGCAGGGGCATTTGGCCCCTCTAATGCTCGGTAGGAGCAGACCCTGCCACGCCAGGTTGGCCAGTGAAGCACAGGGCCCGTTTTCCACTTTTCCTTGGCTTAGCAGCCAGCTTTTAAACTGAAACACCGCGATTGCTGCTGAAATGCAGCCCTGGTCTCCGGGCAATGATTTCCACATGCCTGCGTGTGCACAAGGGGGAACCGTCCACGGGCAGGGGAGGCATTGAACACATTTTCTTTCCATGACTCGGTGCCCGCGTTACTATTGAATGTCAGGGCAGCGGGGAAGGGAACCGCTGCCGGGATGCAGTGACTGGAAAATATTCCCTGCAGATCCACGCGCAGCCGCTTGCCTCGGAGCAGCACACATGCATGCCCATGTGAGCTCAGCAGCGGAGAAAACGTGCCTCCGAGCTGCCGGGGGGTCTGGAGGGACCCGCAGCCCCGACCCGGCCGGGGAATGAAGCCGGAGGAGCTGCAGGAAGAAAACAGGTGAAACCTCCCCCCTCCTCGGAGCTGACCTGAGTTTCCTCGATAAGTCCAGCACATTCTTGCTGCTGCCGTTTCTCTAATGCTCCAGTCTAAGCTGTCGGGTTTAATATACTTCCTGTATTTACTGGGATTGCCAGGACTCTTATGCGAGAGCGCTGGGCTGCAGATTGGAGCTCTGGACCTCTCTCTAGGGAGACAATGATGCTTACTGGCTAGAGCACACTTCAGTGGCTGTATCTTTCTTAACTGGATCTTACTGGGCCTGGCATGTCACTGCTTAGCATGTTTTGACATCTTTCAGCCCCACATCCAAATGACTTCCCCTTCGGATTTGACTCAGCCCCCCCTCCCCATCCTGGAGACTTTATAGACAAGCTCCTGCCTCTCTGCACAGGGAACGTGTAGGGACGGACGGACAGGGCTGCCCTCCAGTCTGGGGAGGGGTATTAAATGGGGGCTAGCAGCTTACAGCAAAAATAATTACGAGTTCTTACATCTGCCTGCAAAGGATGCTTGGCACAGAGGACAGGCTGCTCCCTTCCGCTGTTTTGCGTTTGGAGACAGCTATCGCCTCCGCTCAGCTCTTCGCCCTCCAGCCTAAACAGCCTGAACTGCCTTGGTCCCCTCCCGGGGCAGGTCTGCCAGCCCTCTGGCTGTCCCCAAACCACCCTGGGCACTCTCCCTCCTCTCTCCCGAAGCTGGAGCCCAGGGCTGGATGCAGTGTCCCCACCCGGGCCTCACCATGTGAGGGAGAAACGGGAGGATTTAATGTGTCTGGCCGGGATCCAGGCAGGGAGCACGCCTGGGGCAGGGTGCCGATGTACAAGACGGGCTCCAGCTCCGTGTCAGTCCCTGCTGTGCTCCCGGAGCCCCGTCCTCAGCCAGGTTTGTGCAGGGATAAGGGGTGCAGAGCGGAGTCTCACACCCTATGCCTACCCTTACATAGCCATGGGGCTGGGACCATTCTCCCCACTGACCCCTGGCATCCTATGGTCCCCCTCGCATCTCTGCGGCGGGGTTTGCTGACAAGGAAGGTTCTGGAGAGGAGCAGCTCTAGCAAACCCCTTGGGTCTGTGATTAAAATGCTGCTCAGGATGCTGCTGCCTTCTCTGCTGCTCCTGAAAAATCGCACCAGCCTGCGTGCCGCTCGCAGCCTGGGAAAGAGAGGTACCATTTCCCCTTGGGCTACCAGAGGATATAACGCAGGATGATGGCTCTGAGCTGTTCATGCCATTGGCACGGTCCTGGGGCTTCCCCCGGGTAGAAGCAATTCCGTTTCTGCTGTACACTAGATGATGCACCATCCGCCCCCCTCCTGAAAAGCCACCCCCAGCAACACTGGTAGCCCAGGGGTCTCTCCAGCCCCCTCTCCTTCACACCTCCCCCTGTCCTCGCTCCAGCTGAACACACAGCTGGGCTGAGGTGCTGTTTGTAGGAACGTGAGAGCAGATGGTCCCCAGGTGAGGAAGCTCAGCTTGTGTATCTTCAAAGGCTGCAATTTATATCAACGGGGAGAGCAGCTGTGGGCCAAACCAGGCAAGGGATACCCCAGGAATTGCACACCTGGGGGAGGAGGAGGAGGATTTGCTGAGCAAAGTCTCCCCCAGCAAAAGCTGAGGTGACCACAAGCACGGACTTACACCAAGTCTTGTAGTTTCCCAGCCAGACCCATTTTTTTTTATGAAATATTCCTAACTGCAATTAGCCCATTTTCACACCTGATTTCCCCTGGAACTCCATGAGGCTATGTGATTTCACCCTGACAAAACAAAAGGGGGAAAAAACCAACTCCAGAACCCAAAGTAACTTCAGGAAAAAATCCCTCACAAAACCCAAGCACGCCTGCCTTTTGCTCAGCCATTAAGCTGGCATGTTTGAAAAGCGCCCTGCAGGCACTGCCCTGCAAATGCAGTGCTCAGTATTGCTGAGGCATCTGCTGGTGGGTGCCAAGTTCAACAGCAGCGACCTCAGCCTGTGTTGCCCTTCACAGAGCACACATTTAGGGACAGTTTGCTTTGGGCTATTAGTGGTGGAACGGCCCCAGCCCCATTACACGCTGCAGAGCCTTGGTAGTACCATGTCAGTCTGCCAGGGAGATGTACCGAGTTCTTGTCCCACAGGCTGGTGGATATCCATCCATCGCCCAGCTCCCCTCCCAGCCGGTCGTTGAACACCCACGTGTAGGAATCACAGAATGCTATGGGGTTGGAAGGGACCTCTGGAGATCATCTAGTCCAACCCCCTGCCAGAGCAGGTCCACCCAGAGCAGGTCCCACAGGAACGTGGCCAGGTGGGTTTGAATGTCTCCAGAGAAGGAGACTCCACCACCTCCCTGGGCAGCCTCTTCCAGGGCTCTGCCACCCTCACAGGAATGAAGTTCCTCCTCATGTTTAGGTTTGTGCCCATTTCCTCTTGTCCTGTCCCTGGGCACCACTGAAAAAACACTGGCCCCATCCTCCTGACACCCACCGTTTTAGTATTTACAGGCATTGATCAGATCCCCCCTCAGCCTTCTCTTCTCCAGACTGAAAAGACTCAAGTCCCTCAGCCTTTCAACCCCCGCTGGCCGGGTACTCTGCCCCTCCTCATCCTCCTCCCAAAGCCAGCCCTGTCAGGCTTAGAGCAATCCCTCCCTTGCCACGCTGATTATTGTAATTTATGTTTATGAGGACTGTTACACACACCAATGAGCAGCTGGTGTGACACAGCCGCTCAGCTCGTGTCCCCGTCCACTAATTGCTTGTAACGTTCTTGCCCTTTGCACATCGCGCTCCCTTAGAGCTGGCTTCTCTGTCCATCTCCAGTTCTGGGGGCTTCCTTTAATTAGCCACAGCTTTTGCTGGGGATCTCCTTTGCTTTCTGTTTCAAGGCCGGACTTACAGTGCCAGGTGGTCTCATCGCTGTGGCACGGAGTGTGGTGGCAGCAGTTGTTACGCCGAGGGCTGCGCTGTGCTGGGAACGGCACAGAAGGGTTCGAGACATCCCCCCCCACCCCACCCCAAGACATCTCCCCTTTAAACAGAGGGAAGGGGTGAGTATGGAAGTCAGAGACACGCCAGAGCCCGGCCAGGCTGCGGAAAACGTGCCCGTTTGTGCAGCCGGTGGCACGAAGGGATGGCTAACGTCACATGGAGCTGCCGCTGACTTTGCAGCCCGCATGAGGAGGTACTCATTGACCAGGGGTTAGGGGAGGGCAGCCGTTCAAGAGCCAGCCTGCACATCGAGCAAAGAGCCAGCCCGCACATCGTGCCTCCGGGCCTTACCCTCTGCTGCTCCTCCCTCAGCCCCGCAGAGCAAAGGGTGCAAATCCCCGCCAGGCAGGTGAGAAACCAGGGGCTCAGGGCAGTGAGAAACAAGCTGCTGGCCCTGTGTCGCAGAGGACCGGGTCCTCCCCGGTCCAAGTCATCGCGCCCCGGCTCGGGGCGACGTGCTTGAACTTCACCTCTGCTTCTGGAGGGGCAGTTCCAGTTCAGAGCCCGTTCGTTCAGCCCCCTGTGCTCAGACGCGTCTCGCTTCACGTGCCCGCTGATCAGGTTGACTGAAGAGCTGGTGACAAATGTTTTACCCCGCTCAGAGAGCAGACGAGCATCGCTGAGGGCTTCAGGTCTTGGCTGAAGACAAGCGGGACAGGCAAAGGTGAACAAATAAAAAGGATCCTGGTAAAACATCCCTTTCCTCCGTGGGGGCTCAGTTATTACGCTTCTTCAATGCCATCTGTGAACCACTTCCCTGCTCCTCAAAGTGTCTCCCAGCAAGCTTGATGGTGCTAATATAAGAAATGAGAGTCAGCAAGTCCGCCGAGACTCCCACGTTCCAAAAGGAAATGGGAGAAAGGAGTTCTGGCAGCAGCAGAACTGAGGAAGCCCAAATTTTCGTCTTCTGAACGGTCTTCCTTGTGGAATCTCAGATGTCTGGAAAAAAGAAGCTCCTACATGCTTCCCTGCGATAGGGCTCCCCCTCTGAGACCTTGTGCCCCCTTTTCTGCTCCTCACCAGCTCTGCTGTGTCCCCCGGGTTCCCATTCTCCATACTCCACGTAGATGGATTTTGTTCCTTCCCTGCCCAGGTGTCCTGCTGGCATCCCCCTGCCTTCCCCCGCCACGTTAAACCTCCTGCACGTCCCCCAGATTTAGGCATAATACCCGCTAATTACAAAAACTCTGCTGACAGACAGGATGGTCTGTAGCGGAAAGGCGAGGATTAATATAGCCGGGGATATAAGAAATTAATTAGTTTCAGGCAGACAATGTTGGCACCTCCAGTCAGCCTGATTTATTTCCGCGGCTGGCCTATTTTTGGCAAACTGAGAATGTTTGGCTAAATATAAGACAATAAATAGCTGGGATTGATGGCGAAGCGGCTGCCGCTAAAATACATAACCCCGGCGGAGTGACAGGGGCCGGCATTTCCAAGGGCCGCGGGCAGCCCCACGGCTCCCGCGGGGTCCCGAGCGTGTCCCCCCCCGGTTCCCGGCCGCCCGGCGTCTGCCAAGAGCCTCAGGGAGGAGCAGGAATTGCTCCGGGAGGGAACTCCCCCGGCTGCTGCGCCGGGGCTGGCATCGCTCCCCGTGTGCGGTTCCCCAGCCCGCAGGGCAGCCCAGCGGGGCCGCCTCCCTCCCGCAGCGCTCCCGCCCGTCCCGGGCCGGCGGCGAGGGCAGCGGGGCCGAGCGGGATCCTCATCGCGGGGCTGCGGCGGGGAGGAGCCAGCGCCGCACCGAGCCCAGAGCCCGCACCGCGCCGGNTCCAGGACCAGCACCGACTCCGCCACCGGCCCCGCTCCGGCGCCGGTACCGCTAAAAACCCTCTCCGGCACCGGCCCCGCTCCCCACCTTCTCCGGCCCCGCTTCTGCTCCGGCCCCGGTACCGCTCCAGACCCCCCTCCTGCCCCGGCCCCGCTTCTCCGCCGGCCCCGGCAGCGGCCCCGGTCCCCGCTGCGGCCCCGCGGCTCCCGGAGCGCCGCCCCCGCTCTTCCCCGGGACCCGGCGGCGGCAGGAAGGAGGAAGGAGGGAGGGCGACCCGTTCGGCGGCCGGTGAGTCCGGGGGGAGACGGGGCGGCGGGTTGGGGACCCCCCTGCCCTCCCCTCCGGCAGCCCCGCGGCGCCGGGTCGGGGGCTGTCGCTGCCTTTGGGGCTGTTTTGGGGAGAAAGTGCTTAGGGGAGGGGATGGGTAAAGTTGGGGATGGGGTGAGGGAGGGTTCGGCTCTGTAGCAAGCGCCGCAAGGATTTCTACCTGTCTGTTCCCTGGTGGAGGAGGAGGAGATCCCTGCGCGTGTTTTGGTCCTAAACGTGGTTTAGGGAGCCCTGGGCACCCCTTCTCTTTCTATGGACTTCTCCAGTGTGGGCCGTGTGGTGGACACCCTTGTCACGGGTCTCCTGCAAAGGACCTGGGGGGGACCCTTCTGTCTCCAGTGCGAAAGCGTCCGGGGGGGGCTGACACCCGGGGTCTGTCTGGTGGGTTCCCCTGCTCGGGCTGGAGCCCTGCTGGCTGGCTGCCTGGCAGCGTGGCATTCTCCTTGCTCTGCATTTTTTTTTTATTATTATTATTTATTTTTTTTTTGCTGGCTGTCAGTATCAGCTGCGTCTCTCCAACACGCCTGTTGCTCTGACAAGTTCCCAGGGGTGTGGAGAGCTTGCCCCCAGAACGTCTGTCCCCCTCCTCGCTTGGCAAGGAGCTCCCCAGACAAGACCACCCGCAGAGCGCTGCTCTCCCTGCCGTGCCAGCGTTGCCTCCTGTAAAGCCAGGCTGTAATAAACTGGCTCTTCTCTCCGTGCAAACAAGCTGGAATGAGCATGCTGGGCTGGTGGGCATAATGGTGGCATTAGCTCTGAAAAGAAGAAAGCGTCAGGGTCAGGCCTGGAGGCTGCTGGCATTGGGGGTTTTTGTGCTCTGCATCAACCGAATGAATGGCGCGATGCGTGTGAGCTGGGGGTTGGAGAAGGGCCTGAAGGGGAAGCCCTTTGAACAAGCATCAGGCAGAAAGTTGGTCCCTCCGGATGAGATTGGTGAAAGGGCAAGTGGTGCCTTGGGACCAGACCCTCCTCCCGCAAGGAAATAGGATTAATTTCCTCCTCGGTGGTTATGGAGCAGCGTGTAGATCTGCAGCGGGTGCTAACACACAGAGCTGAAGGGTGGTAAATGCAAGCAGAGTCTTGTTTTCCAGCCTCACGAGGCATTGACAGGGCACCTGGGTCACGGAAACCGGTTCCCGTGATCCTGGAAAAGATTCCCTTGATGCAAACATCAGGCCATAAGATAATTGGTCAGTTATTGTCAGCGGGGACACATCAGTGGGGGCACCCTGGGATCTCAAAGTGTGTTTGTGCACCTTTTCCTCCCTGGAGAAGATGCATCGATGGGACATGACTTGTCCAAAAGCCTGATGCAGAGAAGGAACAGAGGCAGGAATAGAAGGAGGGCACCTGGTTCACCAGCTGGCACCTGATCCATGAAACTTCGTCTGTGTGAGGCACCCAGCTCAGCTTGCTGATTTTTAGACTCTTGGTCATGCCGCTTGCATTCTGTGCAAGTTTGGGTTCCCATTTTCCAGGTGGGACCACTTTTGACGGGAGATGTTGCAGATTTCACAGATTTGTTTCCAAGAGCCCAGACTGACTCAGTAACGCAGGAAAATATTGGTACCACGTCCAAATGAGGGCAATTAACAAATGAGTAGTGGAAGAACCTCACCAGCAATGGCTGGGAGTTCCTCCTCTCTTATCCTGCTTGGAAAAGAAGGGAAATTTAAAGAACAGGACTCTGGAGATCTGACCCCGTCTCTGGCCTTGCCACGGGTTCTGTCTGACCTTGGACAGGTCACCGTATCCCCATGTCTGCGTCCCCCCCCCATCTGTTAACACTTGACCTTGCTTTGTTCTCAGAGGTTTGCTCCCTGAGATCTAGGGAGCTTTGGGATGCTGGCAGAGACAGGGATGGAAGCACCGAGATGCTTGTCTGGGTGCCGTGAGGGGCCCTTTCACCGAACAAGCACTCTTTGTGGTCCCTTGAATGGACCCTTCAGACAGGCCTGGCTGGCCAGCGAGTGACAACGAGCGAAGTGATGGTGTCACATATTCGGACGGTGCAGGTGACCGAAATGCAGCTGACGGGCCCGGCTGCTTTTTACTGCCTTCCAAACTGTCAGCTCTAAACCTTTAGCTGCTGCCTCCCGTACGCGTTCATTGCCGTCGTTGGTGGCCCGTTTGTCACACTTGGGCATGGGCTGGGTGACAGCTCTGCGGTGCCAAGAGCGTGGGGGCAGGAGGAGACGGGTTTTGCCTTCTGTTGCTGGCACTGCAACCGCACAAAAAAAGATGGAAGCGGCTTCATTTTGCGAATAAGAAAGCAGAGAGACACAAGGACTTGCTGAAGGGGCTGCCGGGAGCCTGTGGCAGCACAGGGAATCAAGTTTTGATCTCCCAAGTCCATGAGGATCCCTCCTTTCCCTCTGAGCTGCACCCCACCGCTTGGTGAGACAGAAACCTGGATATGCACTTTCCATACGTTGTGTTTGCATTAAAATATCCACGTTGCAGTTTCCACTGAGGCCATCCCCTTGGTCTGGCCTTCTG
Source organism: Arenaria interpres (assembly GCA_013399435.1). NCBI lineage: Eukaryota > Metazoa > Chordata > Aves > Charadriiformes > Scolopacidae > Arenaria > Arenaria interpres. The sequence goes on along the minus strand of VXAK01020139.1, from coordinate 105,054 downwards.
GAGAGAAATGAATGTTTGGTCAATCCTTGTAAATCCTGAGACATTCCTCTGGCTTCCGTACAGACCTGAGGTTTGGGCCAGGAGGCCTGAGAATCTCCAGAAAATCTGGGACACATGTTTGGAGTCATGTCCAAATAATCGTAAGAGTTTCCAGGAGGGTTTATACTCAGTAAGAGCATCCCGAATTCTCCTTCTGTGCTCAGGGAAATTGAGGCACATTTAAAGAGAGCTCAGAAAAGATCCCAGCCCAGCCTGGAGTGAGTTCCTCTCTGTCTAAGTAGCGCACTGGAACCCTGAAAGGTCAGCTCTGGTTCATGACACAGTCTCAGTTTACTTCTTTACAGGTGGAAAAACAATGAAAGGTCTCTATTTAAAAAAGGCCCTTCAGCTGCTTTCATCAAACTCTGTCCATGCAGAGGTCTGACCTGCTGGGTTGGCTTTTCTCTAAATTAACTTGCTTCTGCTGTTTGCGCAGGGAAAACTGATAGCAGAAAGCAACCTGTTGATTAATGTAGATGCAAAAGCCCAGATTACAATCTGGTGAACAATTAACTTTGCAGAGTCGATCTGTAATCAGACCCAGCATCTTCTGCTCTCTCTTTACGTTTCTAATCAAGGTTTCTTTTCAGGTAGCGTTTTGCCTGCAGCCGGTGTTGCTCATCTGCTGCTTGTTTGCTCAGTCCCTCACAATCTCAGCTCCTATCTTTGTCTAGGCAGCCAGGCTGGAAGAGAAACCGGCGTGAAATTATTTCCAAGCCCCAGAGCAGAGGTAGCAAACCTTCAGAGGCGGCTGGGGTTCATCTGTGCTTCTGACACCGCTGCAATCTCTCATCACTCCTGTTCTTTCTTTCTTTCCCTCCCTCCCTCCTTCCGCGCGGCTCATCCTTGCTGTATCTCCAATCACAACTTGAGATCTCTATTCTCTTGCCTTCTGGGTTTCCTCGCTCTTTCAGGGATGAGCTCCAAGCCACCACAATTAAAGGTAGATTTTTTTGCAGGCGGGCTGGGCACGCCGCATTCCCGCTGGGAAATGTCCACACATCTCCAGCCCAGCAACGCCTGCCCGCTGGGCTGAGCTCTGCCAAAAATCTGAGCGTTTTCTTTTCACACCTGAGCAGCAGCTGGGCTCTTGTTGAAATTCTCACTCGTGTGCTGAATGCATAAAGCCCCCCCAGTTGGAAGCGAAGGCAGGACCTGGGGGAATACAGCCCGTGGAGCGGAAGGATGCTCCAGGCTTTGGGGCACTGGCTTCAGAGAGTTGGATTCAGATGCCAGAACCGGCTTTTCTCTTTTTGTTTGCGGCTTTTCTGCGCTCCCATCTTGCATCAGGTACCGACCCTCCCACAGCGGGGTGCTGGGAGGATAGATAACTCAAAAGTGGAACGGGGGGGGCTGTTTGACTCGCTGTTTGCAAAAGGGATGCTCACTGCTTTTGGGATCCAGGTCTCCCAGAGCAGCTCTGGTGGAGGCATTTCCGAGCATCTCAGGCTGTGCACGGACAGCCTGGGTCCTCCGCTGCCCCGCTGTCAGCCCGGCCCTGTGTTCTTCTTCCCTTTCATCTTCCTTTGTGGATTTAAATCAGGGGCATCTTGAAGCAGGGACAATTCCTCATCACAGCGAGTTCTCAATCTCCGGGGCCAGCAGGCACTGCCGTAACAAAAATAATAAATTATTTGAGTAGCAAAGTGCCTGGCAGCAGTCACCTCTGCCAGCGTTGCAGGAGCACGGGGTGTCATCAGAGCTGTTACTGCTTGCGATGCACAGAGGAGGAAGCTTTCATCAGCGCAAGGGGAGGGGAAAGTGGGCAGCTTCTGTCTGCACCTGGAAGGAAGGGTGCTGCTAATGAAGACACTTAATTGCCAATTACTGGTGCATTCAATCCAATTATTTAATTACTTTTTAATTTTATTAATCGCACCCAAACAATTCACCCTCGCACCACCTTTGAGCTCCTACTATCGTCTTTATACCTTGTCTGGGGAACTGAGGTGAGGACCCTTTTTCTGGTGTTAGCAAGGTCCCGTGGCCGATGGCACTGGATCTCAACCCTGAGGTCTAATACCCTCTCCAACATGTGCTGGTTTGTGCTGGTCTGTAGCTAACGGCCCCTCTCTCACTGTCATCTGGGGTGACATGAATTTTATTTGTCTTTTGGGCACCCTTTCAGTTTTTGCTCACGACCTGCCATGCAGTGATGTTTTCATTACTGGAGATTTCTACGTGAACCCTCTCTCCCTCCCTCCCTCCCTCCCTCCTTTTTTTCCCCGACCTCTGAAATGCTCAGCTCTTTCCTTTAAAACAACCCAAATTTCCCCAGCTGGGGGCTTTGGCGTGGGGCAGGGGGCTGGATTTGGGCAGTTTTGCGGGATGCTGCAGTTGTTTTGGTGACTTTTAATTGAATTGCTGTATTGAAAAGGAGGGACTGTTGAAGCTGACCATAAACATGGAAACTCCTGAAGAAATCTAAACGTGCCTTTTTTGGGAAGCAGAAACATTCCAAACGTTCCATTTATTTCTGCTATTTCTCTATTTTGATTTTAAATAGTTTATTTTTACTCGGTCTGTTTAATCATTTGGGAAGTGTTAATATGCTGGTCACTCAGGGGTTATGATTCATGATCCCAGTTTGATTTTGCTGCATTTCTCTCCCCAACTGTCACTTCTCCCTCGCACCCGCTTCCCCCCGGAACTGCCCGCTCCTGAAGCCACATCTTTTTTTAGTTGCTAAATCTGAGAAGGTTTATGAACAGGAGCCTTAACCCCGCGCTTGTGAACATGCACATGCATATAAATCCGTCGGTGCTGGGTTTTTTCTGTATTCCAGCGTGGAACATCACCTGGAGCTTGGTTTTATGCCTTCTAGCATGACTTGAATTATTTGGTGGAAAGCCTCTTAGGCTGGCAGCTCGTGCCCCGAGCCTGTGCTGGAGCAAATGCTGCTGAGCTATAGGTACCCAAAGGTGTAGCCGGGGACCCACAGGGATCTTCAGTAGCGCTTTGGTTGGGTTTATTTTTATTTGGGACTTTAAAAATCTGGTTTGAAGAGTAGTATAGCAGCCGAAGTGATCTCTTTTCACCCAGAAGACACATCCTCCTATAGCGTCTGCCCACCTGGGTAGGTTAAATTCCACTTTCTGCCTTTCTCCACCAGATGCTCAAGTGGTGTAAATCAGCGTTGCTCCACTGAAGTCAGCAGACCCACAGCACTGAAAGACGCGGCAATTTTGTCACCAGGCTGTGGGTGTCACAGATCCTCTCTAGTTTCTTAGTAGGATCTCTTCTGTAATGCGGGAAGCGGTGCTGCAGTAGTGGTTTGGAGGCCGGATCCAGGGCCAGATCTCCTGGACTCTTCTCCTGGATGTGCCCTTGACTTGCAGTTTGACCTCAGGCGAGTCCCATCCCATCTTTGCGCTTCTGTTTTTCCCGTCTCAAATGGGGGGAAATAGCCAAATTCACTGCTAGGCTGAGGTAGAGTTGGTATTAGTGAAATGCTTGGCTATCCTTGAACAAAGAGCAATCACAGAGGGGTGAGGGACCGTTCCCGTGTTACTGTGGGCACAATAACCTCCCTGGCATCTGTTCTCCGTGCTTCGAATTGGGGCAGTGATTTAAGTGCGAGAAAGCAGCAGTAAGGAAAATCCGTATTCAGCCTAAAGCATGTATCGCTCCTTCTGCTACAGATATTCCCAAGGGTTGGTCAGTTTGTAATTATTAACTAATTACTGCACAGTAATCACTGTGCCGCAGGATAAAGGAAGTATAGGCAGTCGGGAACAAGCCGTATCTCACAAATCCCAGCCTTTTCTTATCTGTCCTTTGTATTTTGCCCGCGGTGGTGGTATCTGACTTACAGCCCTGCCCATCAGGCTCTCAGAAGGGACATAACGAAGGAGGCAGCCTGCGGCTGGACGCCTCTGGGTGCTGTTTGCTCTCCGTGTTTGCAATGAGGGGACTGAAGGCCAGTGTTAGTCTGGAACAGGCAACAGCCCCACTCCGGGCTGTGGCTGCGAGGAGGACCTCTGTTTGCAGGTCTGCCGAGGTTCCTCGTCCGGCTGGAAGTTTTTTATATCCAGGGGTGAGCCTTCGCAGCCCTCGCAGCCCTCGCTGTCCGCCTCTACAATAAAGGCATTGATATTGTGCATTTCCTGAGCGCAGCACTGGCCAGCGGAGGTGAATTAACAGCCCCGGAGACTGAAAGCCTCTGTTTGTGCCGGGAGCAGGTTCGGCACGGCCGGGCAGTGGTGCCGCACCGGAGTGCCGTGGGATGCAGGAGTCGGTCCCCATGGGATGCTGAGCAGAGGAGATCACCAGGGAGGCAACCTGGGGGACAGCACAGAGCCCGTGTCACCCCTCACAGCAGCCTCAGGCTGAGCAAGGGAAGAACCTGCCCAACCTCTTAGTCCATCAGCTGGCATATTTTGTTTTTGGAGGAAGGGCTAGGGTCTGAAATGCTGCCCAGTGCAGAGGAAAGCTCTACAGGGCCAGGGCTCACTGTAGGCTTTTGCAGTTGAGGCAAGAAACCTGTAAGGGACGCCCAGACAGCCCTGGTCAGAGGAGCCAAGGGGTTTGTTTTCTGGCGGTTTGGTTTTTGATTCAAGGCAGAAAACTCCTCCGATGTGGGTCTGAGGTGGGGGACGACGGGCTGTCATGTGATCACAAATCATCCTCGGCATCAAGAGCTGTTGCTGTGCTTGTAGCCAAAGGGATTTGGGGACACAGGGACCTGAAGCTGCAGGAGGGGTAGTTTGAGCCCCACGGTCCTTGCGTTGATGGCCTGGGAGCCGTTTCAGCTCTTTGGAAGGGTCCCAGAACAGTTACGGATGGTCTGAAGGCACCTGGGCAGCCTTCCTAGGACCTTGGGTTTGGGCAGGAATTTTCAAACACTATTTGCAATGTAAATTGGGGGGG
>VXAK01020139.1:63658-100114 GCA_013399435.1 Arenaria interpres | reverse complement strand
GGGGAAGGGAGGGGGAGACAGGGAAGCTGCATTATCTGCCTGGGAGTCTGAGGAGGAGGAGACAGAACTAGTGGTTTTTATGCTCTTTTTGGTCATATGCAAGGGTTGTTTGTGTCTCGTCCAGAAGACAGGGGCAAAGAGTGCCCCTGTGTCCCCAAACTGCTCTGTCTGTTAGATGAACCATCAACAGCACCCCAGCACAAACCACCCAGTACCACCATCACATCCCTCCCTTCCACCAGCATCCTCCTGCTTCAGCAGAGACTCTCAGAGTCCCTGGGAAGAGCAGTGATGGTGAGGAGCTCCCGTCGCTCCGGTCACTGCCCTGTCCCTCCAGAGCCACATCTGGGATGTGCAGAGGTGCCCATCACCCTGTTGAATTCCCCTCGGACCCCGGCTGTGGCTCCACAGCGATGGGAACAGGTATTCCCTCTGTGCAGGAGGGGCAGAGAAATGGTCCCATTGAGTCATTTTAATTCCGGGAAAACATGACACAGTATCCGAGGGAGAAGGCGTGTTTTTATAAATTGCCATTAGCAGCGTGTGTTCTATTTAAGTACTTAATCCCTTTCAATCCCTTCTTATTAACGATTAATTGTGCAACTAATCGCACTATGATAGCAGCACTGCTGGTGCAGCTCGTTGCCGGGTGTACAAGCCACCCCCCCAGTATTACACCAGATAAGAGTGTGGTGCGGTGGCGAGGGGAGGGCACCTCGACTGGGCTGATGCTCCACCGTGTGAACGGGGGCCAAATGGCTCCTCTCTGTGTCTCAGGATTATAATCCTTTCTTATCTCGGGCGTTTTCCTGTGGAGCAAAGAGTTTATCGGCGGGCGAGGAGCGGAATTGCACACAACCAAGCGAGCTTTGAGCAGCCCTGCGGGGTGTAGTCCCTCTTCATCTCGCTTCCCAAGCTCTGGGTCTCCTCGGCTCTCGTGGCCTGTTACTGAGAAGCACATGGAAATCACAGAATCATAGAATGGTTAGAGTTGGAAGGGACCTTAAAGATCATGGAGTTCCAACCCCCCTGTCCTGGGCAGGGACACCTCCCACCAGACCAGGTTGCTCCAAGCCCCATCCAACCTGGCCTTGAACCCCTCCAGGGATGGGGCAGCCACAGCTTCTCTGGGCAACCTGTTCCGGTGCCTCACCATCCTCACAGGAAAGAATTTCTTCCTAATATCTAATCTAAATCTCCCCTCTTCCAATTTAAAACCATTCCCCCTTGTCCTGTCACTGCACTCCCTGACAGAGTCCCTCCCCAGCTCTCCTGGAGCTCCCTTCAGATATTGGAAGGGGCTCTAAGGTCTCCCCGGAGCCTTCTCTTCTCCAGGCTGAACAACCCCAGCTCTCTCAGCCTGTCCTCATAGGGGAGGTGCTTCATCCCTCTGATCATCTTCGTGGCCCTCCGCTGGACCCATTCCAACAGGTCCATGTCCTTCCTGGGTTGAGGACTCCAGAGCTGGACATAACTGTGTCCAGAAATATGTCTCTGTTTTGATTTTTTGAGGTGGAAGGGGCTGTATTTGAAATGTAGCCTGTGATACGTTTATGAAATACCCTTATGATGACTTACAAAGGGACAGTGGACCTTGGGCCACCACGAGCAGCAGCCCGGCACCTATCTCTCCCTAGCAGCAGCCAAGCCGGTGAGTCCAGCCCTGTGTTTTCCTGCAAGAGACCGCTCTCCCTCGCTCCTCCGCTCTGTTTATCTCACACTGGGCTCTCTTATCTCCCGCCGGTTCCCAAGGCTCCTGCAGAAACCCATCTAGCTTGTCAAGGACACCAGAGCTGCAGGGACTCCACCAGTACGCAGTGGGAGTTGTGATAGTTTTTAAAGTGGGGGTGAGGGGTGGGTTGGGCGTGGAGAGAAAAGTGGAAAAATGAGCTTAAAGAAAAGAGAAAGAAAAAAAAAAGGAGAGAAACTCTTTATTTTAAGCCCCACCAAATATACTTGCTTTGTCTGCCATTCCCATGCCTGACATTGCAACTTTGAGGACACGGAGCGGGAGCTGGGCCTTGGCTGGGCAAAACAGATGTTATTTACACTTTAACAAGGAACAAGGTTTATCTAAACGGCGTGTGCTTGCCCAGTTCCCAGACATGCATGAAATGTTGCCCTCCACAGGGAAGTGAGCAGAGTTTTGCAGGCACCGGGGCATGCTTAATCTCTTTATACATATTTCATCTGGGATATCTCTGTTTGTTATCCAGAAGCGTCCATATTTGATTTAACATGAAAATCACAGAATCGCCGTGGTTGGAAAGGACCTCTGAGATCACTGAGTCCAACCTTACCCATGTCATAGTCATGGTGGTGCTTAGGGTAGGGATGGGAGGGAGGGATGCAGAAGGATGGCTGAGGGTGCCCTGCAAGCGTGTGCTGCTCCCTCAGGGACAGAGGTCTCCTGGAAGGCAGCATCTCAACTGGGTTTGGGATCCTGGAGATCCTGCGCCATCACAGGGCTCTCGGGCAATCCCACAGCCTCCTTGAAGCATCCCTGTGTTTACGGAAAGTGGTGATGCTGGTGCAGAATACCTGATGAAAAGCTTCCTAAGCAGAGAAGGGTCATCAGGGTCGTTATCAGGACATTCTGATCTGCAAGAACATCCCTGTCCTTGGCTGCCCAGGGAAGGGAGGTACGTGGTCAGGATGAGAAGCAAAGGGGATGGAGTGGCTCTGCATCTCAGACCAGCCTCATGTCTTTCTGCTCTCCCAGTGCTTTCTAAGGAAGCTGGTGGAGGAGGCAAGACAGTTACTGGGAAGGTTGTTGCCATACAGGCACATGTCCAAGCTGGTTGGCAACCCCCTGGTCTCAGGAGCTGCCGGGCATCTGAGGGAGCCCCTCATTTAATGTCGATTGTGCTGGTCAGATCCGCGGTGGAGCAGAGCTATTTGAGGATCAGGTTCATTTCCTTTCACTACTCATTCCTGGAGACGTTGGCTGCTGTGAAAATCTCTTTTGCTGTTTGTTTCTGCGTTATTCCTTCCCTGCATGTGGCCCAGGCAATGTCTGTTTTTTCCCTGTGTTGCCCAACCCCTGGCTCTTGGCAAAGTGGAAATGCTTCATGTGCAGAAATGAGGAGTGCAGCGTTACCGGCGGCGCTATCAGCGGTGAGATCTGAGAAGCCGGAGGAGGAACGGCGGGGACACTTGGCTCCCTTCAGATTATGGAGGGAAAACTTGAACATGGAAATGGGGAAAGGGGAGAGAGCTCAGGGGGACGGGAGAGCGGGTGACACCCTTCTGTACAGGGGCAGCTTTAAGCGTTTGCAGCAGCCGGGCACAGGCCGTGTATCGTCCCGAGGCAAGCAAAGCGCTGTCGGGGTTCGCCTTCAAGGTGGTTCATCTGCACGGGCCAGGAGAAGCATCCCTGGAGGCTGTTCATGCTGATGCAAGGGTGCCTCAAAGCCTGGCGTCCAGGTGGAAGCACGGAGCTCTCGCCAAGTTGGCTGCCTCAAAACACTGCTTTTATCTCCCTGGGATCCCTGGCAGCCACCTCTTGCTTCAGGAGGCTTTTAAAGCCTCCTGCCTTCCTCCAGCCTCGACGGCGGCTTAGTCGAGCAGAAGTGCCCCGATCCCCAGCCGGAGCGAGGACTCGAGCAATCCCTTCTCTCATGGTGGGGATGAGGTGTGGGCTCTGGGAAGCAAAGCCGAGCCAGGAGGATCCCGGGGACGCCCACCCCCGGCTGGGGCTCTCGGCACCACTGCGGGTGCCCCGATAAGGAAGGGTCCGGATAAAAGTTATTGCAGCGTGACCCTTCCCATTATGGGGGTGATGGGGATGCCAAAAGTAATCACAGTTTGTGCTGTGCTTTGAAATCCTCCGATTCCTCAAGCGTTGGCTCGTCGTGCTCCCTACCTGTGTGGCTGCATTTCCCTCAGATCCGAGGGAGAAATCCATACACGTGCGCAAAGCCCTCCAAGGATGGGTGCACAACTGGTTTAAGATTAAATACCAGATTAGCGCAATCCTTGGCAGAGAAGTAGACTTGCAGTGTTTGCTCGCTACCTTCCTACCATGTGACTGCTCCGGAGCTTTAAATAAAACAGATTTGAAACCCTGCTGCAAAGAGTTTTATGTGCCTAATGCCAAACGGTGGTACAGCTGCTCCGGAGCACGGTCCTGGGGAGAAACCCAGTCCGTAACTGGTACTGTGGGGAGCAGAAGGTCAGGAACACTGTCCCCTTTCATTTCTTTTCCTGTTGCTGCAGAAAAATCTGTCTGAGGGCTGGGGGGGGCTGGTTTATTAGCCGTGTGGGCTCCGAGGAGCTGCTGGATCTGAGTTTGCTGGGGGAAGAAGGAGCCTTAATCCCGTGTGAGGCTGTTTGTACAACCTCTCCGGCTCCTCCTCCCCTCGCCAGGTATTTACCGATGGTAGAGAGGAACCGGCAGGGGTCTCAGCCCTTTTATAAGCGTGGTTTATTGGGGTAAGAGCAAGGCAAGCTGAATTCCCTGTGTTTTAACTCTCCCAGAAAACGCATGGCAAAATGCCAAGCTCTTAATTGCTGTGAGTACTTGTGGTGCTGCTGCTTCTTATAAATGTTGTGCTTCTGTTTATATTAAAGCCCTTTTCTGTTTTTCTGGGAAATTGGGTCCTGTCAAGATCCTGTGATACCGGGTTCCCTCTGGTAAGACTTGCGATGCTCTGGCTTTCATTTCTTCTCTTCACCTTTCCTTTGGGCGCCGGTTGCTNCCCCCCCCCCCCCCCTTTTCTTTGCACCAGAGGAAGCTGCATTTCACAAATTCCACGTGGCTATCGGGTATAATTTCTGCTTCTTTAAATACCCTCCCTAGGAATGCTTTTAGAAAGGGGACCCGGGCAGCAGGACTGTGTGATCCCTCTGCTCGGCCGTCCCGGGGTGATGCCAGCCGGGCTGTGCTCACTCCCCTGGGCAGCGGGTCAAAGCCCACTCCTGTGTCTGCCTTCCACACTGCAGCCAGGGAAATTAATTACCCCCAGTCCTCATTTTGCACTGATACTGTCCTTTCAGCCTTGTTCTCACGCGCCAGAAAGAGAGGTCTGAGGTGGAAGATGAAATCATGGGTCACAGGAGGAAAATTCCAGTATTTTCTGTGAAAGAGAGAAGGAGACAACTTATCCTGGCTCCTCCTGACCACTGCAGGGGAAGAAAATCCTGGCTTTCCACGAGCTGTTGTCTGCACGGCAATCACAGACAGGCTTGCAGCTCTGGGAGCTCTGCGTGGGCTGGGGAAGGAACGAAAGCTCTAATTAAAAAAAAAAAAAAAAAAAAAAAAAAAGAAGGGAAAAGGAAAAGGAGAAAAGAAAACAGCAATTAAGAAGCCGGCAGACCGGACCTACCCCGTGCTGCGTGAGCGTGAGGATGACAGTGTTGCACAGCTTCATCCAGCGGGACGGAGCTGCGGGAGAGGCTCGGTGGGACTCGGTCTTTCCTGCACCAGGGATCTTCTCCTGGAAGCTGGATCCTCCTTCCCATCCAGCAATAAAGGAAGGGCAGGCACTGACAGCCTCGGCCACAGGTTAAACACTCCTGGGATAGAAAACAAGAGGTTTTGTGTTACTGAGAATGGCTTTCTTTGGCAGCTGGAAGCTGGCACCCTCTTCGCTGTCTCTCCCAGGCACCTGGGAATGCTGACTGCCAGCCGCGGGGATGACGGGGGCTTGGGTTGTGTTTCTGGAGCCTCTTTCGTTCAGCGGGATCCATGAACGCTTTCTTGGTTGGGTTTGTGTATTCAGGAGCCTCTTGTCACTTTTGGGGCGTGACATGAGGGGCAGGTAACGGGGAGGTGATGCTGGGAGAGGACAACACAGGACGTGGGGTCTCCAGGGGGCTTCCCAGCGAGGTCAGCAAAAGAGCCAACCTGCTTCAGACGCCGCTTGGGTTGTGTTAGTTAATTGTCAGTCAGTAATCATTTGAGTGTCATAAAAGGCGAGGACCAGGCTGGCCTTTGCTCGTAATGTTCCTCTTCAATAATTGTGTTGATATTGCACAATTCTCACCCGTGCTATGAGCTTGGTCCACACGTGGCGTGATGCTTGTTGTGAGGGACGTGCCTGACGTGTAATAAAAGGATGAAAGTGAGTCATGGAAAAGGGTAGAGAATGGCTAGGTACCGTGCAGCCGATCGGCAGCACCTCCAGGAGCATACCTGAGCTGTAAAACACTTCTGCCCCGGCAATCCCAGCACAGCTCTTTGCTCCCAAGGGTGACATTACACCCGGGTCTCCCGGGTCATGGTCTGGCACCGTCGTACGACGAGACAGGGCTGTCGTCACGGTAGATGCTGCCAGTGGGACATGTGCCCTGAACTCCTGAGAGGCCATAAATCCAGTCTCACTGGCTTAAATAGCTGCTGTAGCGAAATGAAGTATCCGAGGGAGCGTCTCTGTCTCTGAGCCAGACGCGGTTGTGTCAGGCTCCAGGGGGAAAAGTCGTGTGCTTTCGTTGAGTCTCATTCCCCGCTGCCGGTCCTTCCGCGAACATCCATCAACAGTGATGGATGAGTTGGAGCAGATCCCGGGATCCACAGCATCTGCGCGTCTGGACCGCTCATCCCCTGGTGAGGATGAACGTACCATAGAACCACTGACACGACCGCCTTCAGGGTGGCCCCACACGGCCCCCGGACAATGTGGGCACTGAGGTCCCACTCGTGACGGGGATGTCTGGGGTGGAAAAGCTGGCTCTTAGCAGTCTATTGTTTTTTCCAGCCCAACACTGGACACTTTTCTCAGGTTAGCCGCGGCTGAGGACTAAGCGCCTAGTGTTTGGAGGCTGCTGGAATAATGGCTGTCATTTTAATGCCTCCCTCGGAGCGGCCCTGATCTCACCAAGAGCCGGGAAGAGCCAAGTGAGAACTGCTGACGGCACCGCGCGGGGCTGCGGACACAGAGAAAGGCAAAATATACAAAGGCAGAACAAACCTCCTTTGTGTGCTCTCGTTACTGGGCTCATTGTCAGGACTGGGACAAACGAGAGTGGAAATGTCCATCTAGCAAAACGGCTTTTCCTTCCCTCTCCCACCCGTGCACGGAGCACAGGTTGGGAAGGCTCCAAAGGCTGGGCTTGCAGGAGGTTTTCCGTGGCCTTCACCCTTCCCGGGCCATCTCCGTGTCCGTTTGAGTCTCCGAGGTCTGTAGGTGCTCCACGGGGCTTGTGATTTGCTTGGGTTGTTGTCTCTTAACAACAGCTTACTCAGGACTAATTGCAAGGCTGCAAACGAGGGGTGGAAACCCTGTGGGTGCTGCACTCCCTACACCCCAGCACCCAGCTTCTCCCTGCACGGGTCTCCCAGCCGAGGAAAATGCAAACGGGGAGGGAGGATGGATGCGTCGTCATTCTTGATTTATAGCTGGGGAAGCCGGGGCATCCCGAGGGGGTCGGAGCCGGAGTGGAAGCCAGTCTGGTGTATTTGTACAGGATCATTTTTCCCCCCCCAGCCTTCTCCGAACCGCAGACGTGAGAAGGGAGGGCAGAGATCCCCTGGCTGCCACAATCACACTCCTGGTGCACTGCATTTGTTGCAATCATGGAAGCCGGTCGTACCAGAGGGGGAAAAAAAAAAAGGCAATGCAAGGATGGACTGACTCCCTGGAGACCCCAAGTTCCCTTTTCAATTCTGCCCAGCGCAGTGGCTGCCCTGGGATGATGGCCTTGCTGTTTGCTACAGGGCTCCTGTAGATTAATACAGATTGATTGCACTCCCTTCCCCGCAGGACCTTGACCTCCTGGCGAGGGCTTTGCTCCCTGCGTAGGAGGGAAATGTCAGGCCCCCTGAATAGCAGAGCCGAGCAGCGGGAGGTAAATGTGGAAGGGGGAGAGCTGGGCTTGGTCTCCCCCCTCACCACTCACCTCTCGGGGAAAGAAATTGTGGAAAGGGCTCTGGCTGATGGGCAGGGTCCGTACCAGTCCTCGCCGCAGCTCAGAGCAGCCTCGGTCCATCTGAATTAATCTACCCGGGACTGAGCTTTGCAGTATCTGCCGTGGGGAGGGAGCGATGGGGAGCTTGTTTCCCCTGGGGGGGGATTTCATGCCGACAGCTGAGCAGCCGGGGAGACGTTCATCTGGCAGTCTGGGGCTGATATCCTTCCCTGCCCCTCCGACCTTGCCCCGGTAGGATTCCCAGCTGCTGCAGAAAATTCAGTGTCGGCCCCGGTGTGTGTTAGAGCCGTCCCCAGCGTGCCGCCAGTTCCCTCTGACTCCCCAGAACACCCCCAGATCTCTCCCCATTCACCTCCCGAGGACCCGTCTCCGGCCCTGCCGAGGAAACGGGAAGCGGAGGAGGAATTCGGGTTGTGCCGAGCTCCTGTTTGCACAGGAATGTGCACCACGGAGGGGCCGAAATCTCTCCCATCGCCAGCCTTGAGTCCTCTTGGCGGCTCCTGCTGCTTTTCCCTGCCTGTGCTGGGGCTCGGGAGGGAGAACATCCACTGGCCACCCCGGGGACCTGCCGCTGGCCGGTGGAGAGGGCTGCGCGGCACAGGGGCGATGCTGGTGAGCTCTGGTGGGTCTGCCTGGTGTCCCTAGGCCTTGCCACGTGAGGAGGGGCACGTATTCAACTGGTGGTTGTTTGCTCAGCCCTGTAGGCACACGCAGCGTTGCAGGATGGCCGTGTTTGCAGAGCAAATAAGGCTCTGCGAGCAGAATTCACCATTTCTCTGATACTTGCAGGAGTGAATCAGTGCTACCCAATAGCTAGAAGCATGAGCCGTAGCTGCTGAATAGGACTGTTCATTTTGCCTGTAAACACAACTGTTAATCTCTGGGGATAAAAGAAAAAGAAAAAAAAAAGGCTTGAAAAAAAAAGGCTTAAAAAAAAAAGCATACTATTCCCTCCAAGCCTTCCACCCTTTCAGCTGGGAAATGGGGGCAGGAGTCTGTTGAAATGGTAAGAGAAAAAAATGGAGCCACTTATCATTTGTGAAAAGCAATAAAGCGGTTATTGCTTGAAAGCCTTGCTTCCCAGCCCCTGCAGTATGCTGGGGGAGAAAAGGGGACAGTTTCACGGGCTGATGATGGCTCGCCTGTGCCTAAAATACCTGTCTCTTGCATCCCGCAGCGGAGAGCCAGCGGGTTCTGCTGCACGAGTGCGAGAGAGATTCACGCGGATGGTCGCAGCCCCAGTGCCCCTGGGAACGGTTCGCTGAAAAATAGCGCGTGCGGTTTCTGCCGGCGCGGCGCAGACGGCTCCGAACGCGGCGTTTAAAGGATCGTTAACATCTTGTCTCGGCCACGCGATGAGCTTTCCTGACGGGAAAAATTTCGGCTTTGGGTGCTTCGAAGGGTTTTTTTCAGCCACGTATTTACTATCTGACTGTATCACGGTAAATGCAGATCGCTCCCGCTGCTGGCTTCGCTCCCTGCTCCGTGGCCCGGTGCCAGCCCCAGGCACTTCCATTTTTTGCCCGTTGATGCCGAAATTCCTTATTGCCCTCTCAGAACCCCCTTCTCCCCTTCCTGCCCTGCCCTCCAACCTCCTATTTCGGCGTGTGGCGTCTCCCATCCCGGAGCTGACTGTGGGTTCAGTGATTCCCTTTGAGGCTGTAAAACAAGTGATGTCATTGCTTTGCTTCACAAGTGCCACCTTTCTCTCAGAAAGTCAATAAATGCCTCGACTTCCTTCAGTGCACTGAACGTGGTGGAAAACAAGAGGGCGGCTGCTGGTGATTTCGTCCATTGAAATCCGTGCCGGGGGAGAGGGCTGCTCTGTGTAGCTGGAAAATCCCAGCTTTAGGGCACCTGGATCCGAATGGCCACTCGGGGCAGGGCGAATTCCTCCCTGGGAGGAGGAGAGGAGGCTGAGAACAAGAACAGTCCCATAAATTCCAGCTGGCAAGCGCTCTAATGTGAAACTCCATCACCAGATGCCAAGTAGGTCCAGGTCTGGCTGGTACAAACAGCCACAATTGCACAGAACCATAAAGATAACGAGTCCAGGGCAGGCGGGAGCGGAGCAGAGAGGGAGCCAGCCCTGGGGGTGCTATTTTTGCTATTTTTCTCCTTTGGGCACAGCAGGTGGAGGGGAACGACACACACCAGCACTGCAGCAGCCCTCCAGCCCAGTCCCCTCCAGTGCCAGGCAGGGACCCCTTTCCAAAAGGGCAGGAGCGGGGATAGTGCTCGGAGCTGGGACCTTTCCTCCTTGGTCCTGCCAGTGTTATCCAGGGTTTGGATGCACTTCTCTGACCCACTGTCAGGGGGGCACAGCATCGCTAATTCTCTCCTGAGACACAGAGCCACCCTCTCCAAGCCGTGGTTTAAGCGTCTTGAGGGACGGGCAAGGGACAATCTCATGCAACTCTCTCTTCTAGTTCCTAGAAGAGGGCGGGCTGGTGTCCTCGGGTGGATTTGAAGCCAGGTAATTGCAGCACTTGCTGCTGCGAGGGTGTCCTCACACTTGCTGTGTTAGGGACATGTGCCCGGGTTACTCGGGGCGCTACCAGGGCTCAGTTCTTTAGTGCAGCCTTCCCCGGAGATGTGGGGACGCTTCCTGGTGCCCTTATTTGAAGGAATAATCACTGGGGCTTATCTGAACGTTAACGTGGAAAGGTTGTCTTTTGTTTGACCTCTGATGTACCTGCTGGGAGCACCTGGGGTTTCCCCTGGGCTCCTGTTTCCTCTTTGGGAGTAAAACCGTGCCAGGCACAGGAGCTTCCATGGCTTTTCCTAGTGCCACCGTAGCGGTGTCAGCGCCCACAGCCGGAGCAAAACGCTTCGGGTCGGTTTAGTTCCTTGGGTGCCGGCAGCAGGTCGGAGCCATGGGCTGGGAAAAGGATCTCCAGAGCCAGTGTCAAGTTTTGCCTGCCCTTCAGAAGGAACAACACTGCTTGGAGACTTTGTTCCCGGCCACGAGGAGAGCACCAGCGCGGAGACTTCCTTAATGCAGCATTCTTTGCCTCTTTGTTGTCAAAGCATGTTTCTGTAGCACCAAGAAAACATTTAAATGTCTGAAGGCTGCAGAGGATGTGTCTGGCATCCTCCTGCCTTGCCTTGCAACTCAAAGCACCTCCAGCCCCCGCTTCCCACCCCCGGCCTTGATTCCAGGTACACAAGCATCTCTGGCGAGCCTTCACCTTTCCATTTTGGCAGCATTAAGGGTGGGAGACCAGCGGGGATGGCTGAGGGGTGTGAATCCCCAAGGCTTCAGGTGAAACCCTGGGATTTTCAGGGGATGGCACCCCCAGCAGGGTGCCGTGCCTGGCAGCAGAGCGTGGCAGACACGCAAGCCGGAGTGTTTGTATTGCTGACGGATAATCTTTTAAGCTTTCAGATGCAGGCATGTCAGCCCAAGTGTTCCCGTTGCCCTGGCGACGCGATGCATTCGCTCCCAGATGCTGTGTCTGATCGCATCAGCCTGGAATGGGATCACCGTTTGTTTGTGCTGCTCAGCCCCAGAGGGGACCGGGGGGACTGGGACAGGGCTGCTCAGCTGCAGGGGGGGACACCCAGGAGCAGCGGGGGCCGACCTGCTCCAGGGGTGTGGGAGAAGTCATGGGACGTGTGTGTCGGTGCAGGGAAGAACAGCTCTGTGTAGCTTTTGATGCCTCTTTGGTTCCAAAGGAGGGTTTTCCCCTTAAGATCCCACCTCGGGCTGGTGGATGAAAGGAGCATTAAAGGAGCCCAGTGGTGTTAATGGAAAATCCCCCGCCAGACAGGTTAGAGGGTTGAGATGACAACAGCTGATGGAGGAACAGCACGATGCTCATTGGATTGGGAAGGGGAGAGGGACAGAGCCGAACCTCCTCGGGCCAGGGACTGGAAGGGGCAGAGCTGTGGCTGGTTGGGGGTGACACACTGATGACACCCAGATGACCAGGGTGAGCTCCCTCAGCTGCTCCTGTGGCTGCTCGGACTCAGCACGCTTCGCCATGTGCCCCTTGAGGGTTTTCTTCGTTTAAGGGTTTTATTGCTTTAATCGGATCCCTGGCTAAGGCGATTCTAATGCCCGTACAGGATGAGTCATTGAAGAGCTTGTGAGCACTCTGGGAGCATCTCCCCTTCCGTGGCTCTCGGGGATCCCCCCGGCCAGTACTGGCTCTGCTCAGCATTTTGCTGCAGGCTGGGGAAGACTTTCGTGCAAGGGCAAAGCAGAGACCAAAAAACTGCCAGGGGAGAGGTGCCTCCTTGTACAGGGAGGAGCGTGGTAGTGAATCTTTTCCATCACTGTTTACTCTTTCTTGCTTTCCTTCTATTTCTACCCTGCCTTTCCCTGGAGTTTCCAAGGATGCTGTAAGGCGCAGCCTGTGTTGGTACTTGTGATGCAGTGTCCACAGCTCTGCGCTGGGCTCAGCTCTGATAACTAGCTCAGAAAAAGCCCCCTGCTTTTAATTCAGCTCTTAAATTCATGAGGAACCCGGTGACCATGTGGTTCCTCTCTTGCTCTGACGCAGCAGCGGTGCCTCGGAGAAGAGGATGTCCCCAGGGACCCCTGCAGATCCCCAGCAGGAGAGATTCAGCTCGGGGTGCTGCCAGCCCCAAAGAGCAGGAGCTGTGGGGCTGGGGGGGGGCATCCCGTACATCATCCAGCCCTCTCAGCCTCCTCTCTCCCCTTCCCCGCAGGGCTCTGCCGTCCCTCGCAGCACGAGGTAAAATGAACAAGATGAAAAACTTCAAGCGGAGGTTCTCCCTCTCGGTGCCGCGGACGGAGACCATCGAGGAGTCCCTGACGGAGTTCACGGAGCAGTTCAACCAGCTCAACAACCGGAGGAATGAAGGTAGGGAGCCCCCGGGCCCTGGCTGGGGCTGGTTGGGAGCATCTGGGGTCAGCGCTGCCGGCAAATATCTCCTCTCCAGCCCCCCGGCCGTCCTCATGGTGTGTTGACACATGGAAAGTTACTGCCCCTTTGTCTGTGTTGCTTCCCCCATCTATCCAGCGGGATTAATAACACCTTGTCATTAAATATGATCTGAAGAGAGATTTATACTTGCATAAAGAAAGCCTTATAGGAGGGAAAGGTATTTGTGGAAAATGGGGAGGAATGACACATCTGTGGTTAAAGGGAGAAACGTGGGATCTCCTCCCTCCTGCCCAAAAGGGAGGGTGGTGTTTGAGCCCTCCCCAGGGCTACAGGCTGGCCCTGCCACCGAGCCAAGGGGCTGCTCTCTCCCTTCAGGGGCTCCCTGAACCGTCCTTTGCTCCCGGACCCACAGCCTTCTCCCGGGGTGCAGTTTTCAGGGTCCTAGGGAGGTTTAGGGTTAATACCCGGGTAAGCCGAACGGGGCACATCCCTTCTGCCAGGAGAACATCCCTTCTGCCAGGAGAGCATCCCCTCTGCCAGGAGAGCATCCCCTCTGCCAGGAGAGCAGCCGCCCGCTGCAGGCTGGGGCAGGCTCCTGTCTCCGGCTGTGGGCACGGTGATGAGGGAGAGGCGATGCCGGAGGCACAAACCAGCAGCAGATCGTGCCAAGGTGGCCCTGCACGGGCACGCAGGCAGAGCCGCTGACAGGCAGGCCTTTGGGAGCCGGAGAAAGTCAGACTTGATTCATCCAGGGGTAAATTTGCTGCTGCTGGTGCCAGGCTGAACCGCTCCCGGCGATCACATCATGCCTTTGCTGCTGCCTCCTACCAAAACAGCCCGTTCATGTGTCGGTGCCCTCAGCTCTGCTCAGGTCACGTTCGAGCTCTTTTTTCCCCCTCACCCTGCAGCCACGATTGCTAGAAACTTTTGCTGGAAGCAGGGGCTGAGGGAGTGATGCAATTGCCTGGCACTCGCATCTGCCCCAGCAGGGAGGGATCGTCTCCCTGCCAGCTAACCTGCTCGAAAGGAGAGATGCAGTAACCTCATTTAGAGCTGGATTTCCTCACTCCTCCAGCTCCTGACACTCTTCTTTATCCTTCCAGACACCTAGGCTGCCCTGAACAGCATCCCTTCACAGCCTCCTTCCCTGCTTCTCCCCCCACACACACCTCCCCTCACACCCTAGCAAGCAGCGAGGGATATAATTAGACTTGAGCCCTTAATTAGATGTGCAGAAGCTGTGGGGATAAAATGGTCCAAGGCCAAGAAAGTCCTGGGCGCTGACAGCTGCTGCTGCTGTTGCCTTCCTTGGGGGACCTCTGCTCTGGGACGGCTGAGCCGGGGCTCGTTATCTCCGCTGTGCAAACCGGGGCTTTGTCGGGGAGGCGATTTCTCCGTTCTTCTGCTTTAACGAAGCTTCGGTCACAGTTCTCCCTTTGCCCTTGAACGCCAAACCAATGCAGGCAGCATCTGTCTATCCCCCCCAGGCTTTTGGGCTCGCTCTGGAGGTAGCCAGCCAAGAATAAGAGCAAAGTCAGAGCAGTCCTGGGGCCAGGACCGAGGGTTTTCCCAGCCCTGTGGGTGGAGGCTGGACCAGTACTCGACTGTGACTTGGTATGATGGGAGATCCTCCTGCCTGGACTCGGGAATGCATCAGGGGCTCGGGCTTTTCCAGCATCACCCCGTGGGGTGCCCCGGTGCCAGCCCCCACCAG
Source organism: Arenaria interpres (assembly GCA_013399435.1). Taxonomy (NCBI): domain Eukaryota; kingdom Metazoa; phylum Chordata; class Aves; order Charadriiformes; family Scolopacidae; genus Arenaria; species Arenaria interpres. The sequence goes on along the minus strand of VXAK01020139.1, from coordinate 85,675 downwards.
TGGGTACCTCCCTCCCTGCCTGGATGCGGCACGTCCTGGCCCCAGCTCTCCCTCCCAATGCTCCCCGCTCCCCGGTGCAGGGTTCCCAGTTTGCACCCGAGCACCTCTCCCACGCAGGACAGGAGAAACGTGCCATCCCCACCACCCCGAGCCCGCTCCCTCCTGCCTGAGATCTCCTGATTAAGTTTCCCGTGGGGATTGTAAACAGCCCTGAGAAGTCACCTCCGCCGTGCCCTTAATCTCCATCTCCTGCAGGCTGCGGCTGTTGTTTATGAAGAGCCCTGACAGCCACATTTGTCTGAGGTATCTCTTTGGCCGTTTAATAATCCCCTCCTGGCTGGGAGCTCTTCGCCCGCATCCCTGTGCCAGCAGGACTTGGTGGGGGCTCAGCAGAGGGAAGCTGGAGGCACCGGTGCTGGGGGGCAGAGCAGGGGGGAGCACACGAGCCCCAGCACCCCGGGGTGAGGAGGCATCCGGGGATGGTGTGGGAGTGATGCTTCAGACGTGTAGGGGGGACAGGATCATTTTGGTGGCTCTGGAGGGGATGAGAAGAGGGTTTATGTGCAAACAGCTCTTTTGCAGGGTTTGGTGGTGAGGTTTGGACCTCGTGGGTGCTGCCTGGTCTAGAGAAGGCTCTAACTTTAGTTGTCTCTGAGACGTTGGTCTCCGTTTTACAGATGGAGAAATCAGGGTGCAAAATGACTTTACTTTCTCATGGCCTCGCCCGCAGAGGCTGATAAAACGAGGCCTGAGAGAAGCAGAGCAAACAGCTTTCCAGCCTGGAGACATCCTGTCCTGGGCAGTGTCACCTTGATGGAGCCTGACGATGCAGAGAGGCAAAGGGGGTGCCTGTGGTCGGAGCCTGACTCGCTCACAGCCTACCCTGGGGGGTCTAAGGCCCCTCCACCCTGCCCTGCATCCCTCCCCTGGGCTGCACGGCCCTTCCTCGGCCACGGGGACTGCTCATCTGCAGAGGCAGAGGTGGAGGAAAGCCCCTGGATTAAGGAGAGCCCAGGCTGGGCTCTGTGCCATGTCTGATATCCATCACCATGGCCAGCATCCTGGGAGATGGAGAACCTTCTCCATGGCTGCTCCAGCCTCACATGAAGGGGCTCTTTCCTTTCTTCCTGGGCTTCCCCAGTCACACGTTCCTCTCCGTACTCCATATTTTTTAGAGGTATCAAGTCTTGGTGTCTCCCATTTGCTTTGATAGGAGCTGGTGGCATTCAGCTCGTAGCTGTGCCAGGCTTTACCCTGAAACAGCTACTGCCTGGTCTGTCCTCCGAGGCCAAATAAGGGCTCAGTGTTTGGGCTGCGTAATTCCCGGTTTGCAACGGCATAAATCAGAGCCAGATCTGGCCAAAAGGCCAGATCTGGCTCTGATTTATGCTGTTGCAAAGGCCACAGAGAAGTGATGCTGAGTGGGAGGAAGGAGGATGAATAATCCAAGACCTGAGTGCAGCCCTGCCTCGTGAGTGTAACAGAGCTTTGAGAGGAGAGTTCACACTTAGCAAAGTAATTAAAAGTTTTAAGTCAGGTAAGCAGTGAAGGGTTCTGGCCCCTTTCCTTAGGAGATCAAAGCCTGTTTTGGCAGAGACAGTGTTTAAATATATTTATAAAAAAAGGCGGGAGGCTTGTCAAAGGCAGCCGCCGTGTCTGCGGTCTCACTTTAATTTGCTTTGATATCCCATGCAGCCTCATTATTTGCAGTGTCAGGGCTCACCGTAATCCACATGAAATGCTGAGCAGAATCAAACAGGCCCTCACATTTGCACGCCCACAGCTTCACGTCTCCTCCCGCCAGCAGCCAGCAAAGTCCTGCAAGCCCCGGGGGCAACCCCAGCCCTGGGAGAGCATCTCTGGGGACCGGGTATCCCCGGGTGCTGCGGGCTCCTCGGGGTGATGTGGGATGGATGGGCTGGCACATCCCGCCTGTCCTCGCTGGCCCCAGGGCAGCCAAAACACCTTTCCCCTCATCTCTGCAAGTCTTTTGTGTATTTTTAAGTGCTTTTCCCATCCTGTGGTAGTTCACATCTTTTGCATATCCCATTCCCCTTAGCATGCGTTAGAGTGCCCAGGTTGGCATCTTCCCTCTGGCTTTACATCTGATGCTCTTGTCGATGCGGAGAGACTGACCCTGACCTATCTGGTGGGCTGCTGGTTCACAGACCGTGCTACTGGTTTGTAGCTTTCGGGGACAGGCTCTATCTTTTACCAAGACTTTGGGCTCATTTACCTATGGGAACCAGCACAAATTCACCCAAACTGTCATTTAAAGTGGATTAGTCGAATTCCGCTCAGTCAGATTTTAAATGGCCTGTGGTTTTGTTTTTTGGTTTGGTTTTTTTTTTTCGGATAAGTTGCTTAGGAAGTGAGCAAGTTAAAAAGGATTTGATTCAGTTCAATTGGCCCACGTTAATTTTATACCTGTGGTTAATTCAGGGTAAGTTTTCCTGGCTGTTCCTGCAGAGACAGATGGCCAGAGAGGGACAGGGACCAGAGTCCCGCAGCGGTGCTGGGAGAAGGGGTGACTCTGTGCCTCATTCTTGCCTGTCTGCCCAAAAGCTCCTGGCACCGTTTCAGATGCTCCCGAGCCCGGTGCCATGGGCTGAACCGGTCCCTTAGGCACGGGCTGTCTATCGAGGACACCCTGCATCCCTGAGCTCACGCTCCCCTGGTTCCCCAGTGACCATGGCACGAAACCGCATCCTTTCCCAGGTCACTTGCCTGCCACCTCTCATCCGTCAGATGAGCAAACTGCAGCCAGGTCCCAGCCCTGCTCAGCGCCCCGTGAAAGCCATGCCCTCCCTCTCCGGTCCTCAGCAATGAGATCATCGCTGGCTGCCTGAGCACATTGGGATGGGAGCGCTGAGATCTGCGTTGGGCACAGCCGGGGATTGTCTCTGTGCAGCTCAGGGACGGGGCTTGGCGAGGGGCAGGCTCAGTTTGGGGCATTCACGGGTCCTCCCTGGGGAGTTTCCCTCCTGCAAAGTTCCTCCTTGCTCTGGGGAAATAACTGCAGGGTGCCTGGACACGTGGAGGGCACCGGTGCTTTATGGCAGGTTCCTTGGACCCTGGAGGCCTTGCGGACCTGAAGGGTAGCTGTGAAGGTTAGATGAGAAGGGAGAGAGCTGTATGGCCACCGGGAAGGGACAAAATCATAGAATCATAGAATCGTCTAGGTTGGAAGAGACCCTTGGGATCATCAAGCCCAACCATCTACCCCACTCTACAAAGTTCTCCCCTACACCATATCCCCCAACACCACATCTAAACGGCTCTTAAACACATCCAGGGATGGTGACTCAGCCACCTCCCTGGGCAACGGTCATCCTTGCTTGGCCCGACACTTTTCAGAGGGAGATGCATCCCTCCCTTAGGGATGTGGTGCTCCTCCATCCCAGCACACCCAGTTAGCGCTGCCTCCTTCTGAAGGGAGTGCAGCCACAGGGCAAGGGGTTACAGTTTTACGCTGAAAGAGGGGAGATTGAGATGAGATTTGTGGGGAAGAACGTCTTCACTGTGAGGGTGGTGAGAGCCTGGCCCAGGTTGCCCAGGGAAGCTGTGGCTGCCCCATCCCTGGAGGGGTTCAAGGCCAGGTTGGAGGGGGCTTGGAGCAACCTGGTCTGGTGGGAGGTGTCCCGGCCCAGGGCAGGGGGTGGCACTGGGGGGGCTTTAAGGTCCCGTCAAACCCAAACCGTTCTGTGATTCTATGAACACCCCCTTGGAAACAGCATTCATGTGATCGAGGGAATCCACCTCGCTGGGGTCCAAGCGACCTGCGTTGAACTCGTCAGTGTTTTGCTGTGCCGCTGTCTGGGTCGCTGTGTGCCAGAATATTCCTACCAACCAGGTGTTAATTACAGAGTGAGGAGGTTTAAGTGTGGTCTCTCTCAATCTGGAGACCAGAGGGAGCTCAATGGCTTATTTTGTTCTGATTTGTTGCTCCTTTCAGGGTTTTTTGGGCTCAATGAGGCTTCACACCTGGAGTCCCAAGAGAAGAGTTATTTTTCTGAGCTGCCTTGGTTTTTCTGAGCTGCTTGGGTTTTCAAGGGAGCTTTTGTACTTCTCAGGACTGTGTATCTGCCTTAAGTGCGGCAGGACAGGACAGCCTGGAGTGTTTTGTTTTGCAATAAGTGACTCTACAGCTGTTAATCCCACACACCTTCTGAGAAATGGTCACGTCCTTGGAGGAAGGTGTCCTCATGTCTGTTAGTTTTGGTGGTTCCTGAGGCAGATTAGGTACGTGTGCTCGTAAGCTCCTCAGGGGCAGGTCTGTCTTTCTGGTTTGCTTTTGGACAGACCTAGCACAGAGGGGTCCAGAGCCAGGGTCAGGCACCAGGGTGTTCCTGAAGTGCAAATCGTGTTTTGTCTTCTGTGACATCAGTGAGGATAAGGCTGGGAAGTTAAAGAGACTACTCACCCGTGTAAAACCCCGTGGTGCTTGTGCAGACGGGTGAGCTGCCAGGCAGTGCTGGATTGGGATATCTGGGTGGCCTTGGGTGTGAAGGAGTTCCCCTCTCTGCATCCCCCTCCCCATCACTCAAAAGAGAGCTTCATTGCAGAGGGCTGTATTAGGGTGCTTTGGGGGTGCTGCTGAGCTGTGTGGGTGATGATGTACCAGGATCCTGGAGCAAAAAGCAGGTATTCCTTCTGCCTCCTGGATGCAGAGATGGAAAAGGACTTTCCTATGGCCGTAGAGAGCATCCCTAGACCTCCCTGCTCTGCTCTTACTCTCTTTTCTCCAAAGCAAGTGCCTTGGATCTTGGCACTTCTGCTGCCGCTCCAGCAGCTCCCTCTCCTGTCTCTTTGTCCTCAGACCTGGCTCAAGGGCACCTGCAGCTGGGACACCTGGGCAGGGACTTCCGAGCAGACACCAGCCCCATCTCCCCCTCCGAGGTGGAAGGCCAGTCCCCCATGGCCGTGCGCTACCGCAACAACAACCAGCGCCGCTTCTCCATGGAGGCAAGTACTGCTGCGGGCTGGGGCGGGCAGGAGGGGCCATGGCAAGTCCTGGTTTTCGCCTGCCTGCTGGCTGGCAGGGCCGGTGTTTGATTCGTGGGGGCCTGGCAGGCTCAGACGCAAGCCCTGATGTCCTCTTTGGGAGCACTCAACATGACTCCCGTGGTCCCTGACAAAGCCCAGTGCACACCCCCATGCATGTACCCCTTCCCTTTTCCTTTGATGAAGGATCCCATGGACACTGCACCCTTTCCTTCAGCATTAATATTAGCTCTGGTTAGAGAGTACTTCCCCTTGAATGTCTCTGTACAGTCCTCTGTTCATAGAATCATAGAGTCCTCTAGGTTGGAAGGGTCCTTCAAGATCATCTAGTCCAACCATCAACCCAACTCAAATGACAAAAAACCCATCTTCTGGCCCTCTCCACAGGATGTCAGCAAGCGTCTCTCCCTGCCCATGGACATCCGCCTGCCCCCCGAGTTCCTGCAGAAGCTGCAGATGGAGAGCCCGGAGTTCCCCAAGCACCTCAGCAGGATGTCCCGACGGGCTTCCCTCGTAAGTCCCACCCGGCAGAGCGAGCGGTGCTGGGCACAACCTCTCACTTCATGCATAAAAGTCCCATACCAGTCCCAACCAGCAGATGCCCGTGCTGATTGCCACCCAGCTGTGAGGTCTTGCCCTGCTGTGCAAGCTCCCTTGTGCCCCCGGTGTGTCACTGTTACGGCTTGAAGAACCCACAGCAATTTATTGTCATTTAGACAATTATTCTCTCACCCAATGGTCCCTCCCGGCCTGGGAAGGGAATTTGGGAAAAAAGAAGGAAACCTGAGGGTTGAAATATAAACAGATTTAATAGAACAAGACTAGATAATTAGCATTAATAACACTAAAGAGCCAATATTGATCCCGATACCAATATAAAACATACAAGGACTGTCCCCAGCCCATTCCATCCCAGGAAGCCGTGCATTCCCCGCAGGGACAGCCAGTGTGAGACCCTGCGAGCGCTGTGGCTTTGGGAGGAAGGGAAGGGCTCAGGGCTCGTCACTGGGGCAAGGAGTTCTCTGTCCACAGCCATCAAGGGAGAGAGAGAACTCCTCAGCAAACTTCCTCATTTATATGGAACGTGACGCTCATGGTATGACATANGTGACGTTCATGGTATGAAATAATCCTGGTGGCAGCTTGGGTCAAGTGCCCGGGTCTCACTCCTCCTTGTCCCCACACCTGGGGAGCTCGAAAACACTGGGACCTTGAAATCTGCACACCAGAGCTGGTGGTAAAGTAAATATTTTCATAACTTCAGACACCAGAGTCTTCTAGAAACGCAGTTTTCTCAAGCATTAGGAGAGGCCTTACTGAAAAGTAAAACTACTGAAAGATAAATGAATCCTGTGTCGCTCAAACCAGGACGGTCACACGGACACACACATCCCTGCCCATGGGCGTCCCTTTCCCACCCTCCCAGCTGTGCACATTCCCCCCAACCACACACACACGTGTCTCTTCCCCTCTGTCACTCCTCCACTTTGGGATCTGGGGCACATCTGCGGCACATCTGCCTACTGCTGTGCAAATCCCCAGCCGTGCCTGTTCCTTCACCCACCTCCGCACGTACCTGGCTTTCCTCTTGGCCTGGCTCCTTCCAAACCGGCGGAGGTGGAAACCCAGGGAGGGCTGGAGCCGCTGCTAGTTGAAATGCAAATGCCGATAAATAATGAATTAACCTTCGCATTAGCGTTGGCATTTCAGTTTTTCTCCGCCGCAGAGCATCAGTGTGTGCGGGAGCAAAAACCCGCTGCCCTGTTTACAAATGTGGGAGCGTGTGTCCTGCCGCCCGGGAGCGCTCAGGGCTGTGCGGAGACAACACCGAGGGCTCGGCCGGGGTCCTCGGATGGGGCATGTCCCCCTGTCCCGGGGGAGGGAGGAGGAAAGGAGAGCCCGCGTTGACCTGCTTGTTCTGTCTGATCGATAAAATAGGCACAGCCAGGGCAATGTGCTGTTAATATTCATGGTGCCCTCCAGGAATAAGGCATGTTCCTGCAAGGGGCACAGGGTGGCTCTGGGGGGTGTCACGGCCCCCCCGGATTGCAGCAGCCACCTCATTTCCCTGCGCAGGACACGTCTCTCCGCAGGGTATGCGGAGGGTTGGGGAAGCCAAACTGGAGTGAAACACCGTGTTCCCCAGGGATTTTCCAGTCCAAATCCATCCTGCATGAGCAAGAAAGCAGCTTTTCCCAGCGTGTGAGGGCTTGGTGGTGTGAGTGCCTGTTGCAAGGAAAAACCACCCCATGGGGCAGATGTGGGGAGCAGGGGAGGCTGCAGGAGCACCCCAGACCTGGAGCTGATGGTTCTCTGGGCAGAGCCTGGGGGGGGCTCCTGCAGTGCCCCCCCCGCCAGGGGACCCTTTCCCTGCGCAGCCTTGTCTTGGTGGCTGATGGACATCTGTCCGTCCAGCTCCATCTGCTGATGGCAAGCGGCATGGCATGAGCCCGTGGCATTAGCCCAGGCATGAGCCCATGGCATCATCAGTCCATGGCATCAGCCCATGGCACGGCTGGGGGGGCTCCAGCTGGGTGGGAGTCAGAGCTGGCTGCTGGCCTGGGGCTACAGCGATGCCAATGTATTTCGTGGGCGAATGACACCGGCAATGACTTGCCCTGGGACCACGCTGGGAGCCATCCCCTGCCCTGGCAGATAATCCAAGCGCAGTGAGGAGGTATCCCCATCCCCACAGAAAACCCCAATTCCAGGGGGCTCTGCTGGGAGTGACACCTGAACCTGTGGCCCTGCAGTGGGTCGCCCTCCTTTCGCTGGGGACACAGGGGCAGCCATACGTTAAATAGTTACGGTTCCGAATGGGAAAATGTCCCTGTCACGCTTGATTTGAGCAACACACACAGAACTGAAGGGAGTCACGTAGGAAAGCACTGGAGAAAAGGGCTGGGCGTCGGTGGCAGGATCCCACAAAGCTTCTCTGATAGAAAGGGCATTGGTTTTTTTGCAAAAACCAGCTCCTGTCTGCCTTGGCCGCTGTTGGGGTGGAGGGTGAGAGGAGCCGGGAGTCGGGGGGTGGCAGCAGGATGGGGGTGCAGTCTGTGGCCACCCCGGGACACGGCGGGCAGATGCCATCCATCTCGCTTCAGCAGCCAGTCAGTCGTGAAGGTTTTCTGATGGATTGCCTGGTCGCCTGCACGGCTTCTCCGGGAAAGGAATGGATTTATGCACTTGGATCAGCTGGGCTGCTGCATGCAAACACTGGCCTGGCTGATCTGCCCCCAAAGCTCTTACTGGCCAGTGGCCTTGGACTTCCCCCCCCCGACCCAAAACCAGCCCTGGATGAGATCCCTCCCAGTGATGTTTTCCTTTCTCTCTTACAGTCAGATATTGGGTTTGGGAAGCTGGAAACCTATGTTAAACTGGACAAACTGGGAGAGGTGAGTAGACTATGAGACCCCCATAAGGATTTAAATTGTTAGAAGGGCAGCTTGAAGTGCAAAGGCCAGACACTAGCCAAATTTCTTCAATATCTAGCAATTTTTAGACCAGGTCTTTCTGTGGTCTTCAAACTTGGCCCTGTAGCTTCAGATGAGCCTTCCTCCAAATATTACGGAGTGTATCAGTGTTGTGCCACCCGGTAAATGGTCTGCATGGCCACAGCTTGTATTTTCTCTCTCCCCACCCAGGGCACTTACGCCACTGTCTTCAAGGGACGCAGCAAACTGACCGAAAACCTCGTCGCCCTGAAGGAAATCCGCCTGGAGCACGAGGAAGGGGCACCTTGCACGGCCATACGGGAAGGTGAGGGCAGGGGGGACTTTTCCCCATCACAGCCTTGGTGGGCAATGCCGGGTCACAGGCGGATTCGGGAGGGGTGGTGGAGGGGGACATCTCCTCCTGCAGACACGCAGAGACCCAGGTCCTGCTGCCCCAACCTGCCCTCTCCTCTCCTTTGCAGTGTCGCTGCTGAAGAACCTGAAGCACGCCAACATCGTCACCCTGCACGACATCATCCACACGGAGCGTTCCCTCACCCTCGTCTTCGAGTACCTGGTGGGTCTGGGGGGGCTTTTCTGCGGGAACAAGGGGGACAGATGCCTTTCTGCAGGTGGGTGATGGGGGCTGAGGGAAGGACGGGCTGACCTGTGGGTCCCGTTGCAGGACAGTGACCTCAAGCAGTACCTCGATAACTGTGGGAACCTGATGAGCGTGCACAACGTGAAGGTAAAGCGGCGCTGGGACCCGGTTCCCCTCTCCCCACACCTCACCCTGAGTGCAATCCAGGGTGTTGCAGGGCTGGATGAGGCTGGACACCCCTTCTCCCTTCAGTTCAGCTTTTTCACCCTTCTTTGACCTTTTTCAGCCCACTCTGATGCTCCACCAGCATCTCCCCAGTCACTGCCACCCTAAATAAAATTACTGTGCACGCAGACTTTGTTCATCGCCTTTTCTGGATTGCTGGTGATGGGCCTGAACACTTGTCTACAGTGTGTCCCACCCCAGGCCAGCTTTGAGAGGACTCTCCTGGCCAGGACTTTGAGAGCCCTTGAGGCCAACTCACCGTTGGTGCCCATGTCCCCATGCTAAATGCAAACCCCTTCTCCTCCCCACAGATCTTCATGTTCCAGCTGCTGCGTGGTCTGGCGTACTGTCATGGGAGAAAGATCCTGCACCGAGACCTCAAACCCCAGAACCTGCTCATCAACGAGAGAGGAGAGCTCAAGCTGGCTGACTTCGGTAGGTGGCTCTCTCTGGGGCAGACGCAGCGTTGCCAGGAGGTGCAGCTCCTCGATGCCCACCCCTTTCCTCCTCAGGACTCGCCAGGGCCAAGTCAGTCCCTACGAAAACGTATTCCAATGAAGTGGTCACGCTGTGGTACCGGCCCCCCGATGTCCTGCTGGGATCTACGGAATATTCCACACCCATCGACATGTGGTGAGTCTTGGCTCCAAAACGAGCTTCCCAGTGTTGGTTACACCACCCAGGGTGGTGGGCTCTCCCAGAGGCCACGCTGTTCTCCATGTCCCCTGGGGCTGAGGGTCTTTGGAGCATGTTCTCCGCATCAGGGGTGAATGGTTACCTGTAGCGGGAAGGGACACAGCTCCTGGGGCTCATCTCCCTCTCCAGGAACCTCAGCCCTGGTCAAGGTGTGGTGGGGGTGTCCACAGGGCTTCTCCCTCACTAATCCTCTGCTGCTGCTCTAGGGGCGTTGGGTGCATCCACTATGAGATGGTCACCGGGCGGCCCATGTTCCCCGGCTCCACGGTGAAAGAAGAGCTGCATTTGATCTTCAGGCTGCTGGGTGAGTCTTCTGCTGTCTCCCGGATCCCCACGCGAGGGCAGTGGCTGCCTGCAGGAGCCCTGACAAAGCACAGCATCGGGAGCCTGGGCAGGGACCGTGGGCAGGGACCGTGGGCAATGACCGTGGGCAGGGGCTGCCCACAGACCCACCCCCTCCCCAGCCTTGCAGTGGGCAGAGGTGTGAGGGGAAGGGGTTCCATGGGGTGCTGGGGAAACCCCTGCCCTCCGGGGATGCTCCTCGGGATGCTCCATGCCCTCTCTCCTGGGCAGGACTCACCACATTGAGCGTGATGGGTTTCTCCTTCCTCCTCTCTCCCTCCCAGGAACCCCGACAGAAGACACCTGGCCTGGAATAACATCCAACGAGGAGTTCAAGGCTTACAATTTCACGCAGCACCGACCCCAGCCGTTAATAAATCACGCCCCAAGGTACCTCCTTGAGCAGGGACACATAAAGCATGGTGGGCTTGGGCTGGTTGGGAAGGGGAACCTGGGGAGACTCGTTTAATTCCTTCCTTGTGGTGCTGGCAGCTTCTGAATTCAGCAGCGTACTGGAGGTCCCAGCTGCCACTTGTCCCTTGCATTGGCTATTGCAGTGTCTCCTGGGTGCAATAATGCTCCATGTCTTATTTCCTCCTCCTCTCAGGCTGGACTCGGAAGGCATTGACTTGCTGATGAACCTGCTTCTGGTGAGTTGGTAGAGCAGTCCAGGTGGATTTGCTGAAGTGAAGGTACTCTGACTGCCCTCACGCTAGTTTTGGAGCCAGGCAGGGGAGGAGCTGTGACTGCAGAACGAGCCGTGGCCCCACAGCTGTGGCTCATAGATGCTATCCCAAACCAGCTCCCACTGGGGACGGTGAAGCATCCTTCACCCTGCGTCCTCTCACCACAAGTGGGTGAGATGATCAAACCTGATGATCCGCAAGGTACGACGTGGCCGCTGCACTCCTGCGGTCCCACAGTGTGTGCTGCCCCTTGTGTACATCCAGGTGGCACTGGGAATTTTGGAACTACCTGTACACCCCCACGGTGCGCACAGCCTTGGCACACGCTGTTGCCCACGCAGGGCATGAAATTCCCTGGGCGCTTACACACCCTGCGCGTGTCTCTGGCACGTGCGGATGGCGTGTAATTGTTTTTCTCTGGGGCTTTGTGCAGTACGAGGCCAAGGGCCGGATTTCGGCGGAGGCAGCCCTGCGACACGCGTACTTCAAGAGCCTGGGCGAGCGGGTACATCTCCTGCCAGACAGTAAGTGCTGGGGGGACCTCTTGCCAGGGGGATGGGGAGCAAAGAGCTTCTGCCCAGCCCAAGGTGGGTGCTTGGCAGCCAGGTCTCTTCGGGTGCCTCTTGTCTTTGCTGACTATGGGATGCTCCTGCAGCAAGAGAGGGGTGGGAGCTTGGTGGTGAGAAACAATTTGGGTAGGACAACATAGGAGTGCAAAAGAAAAGCTCTGATGAAGTGCAGGTGCTTCACCTGGGCACTGCCATCCCTCCTGGCTCCGGGCTTGCAGACCCCTGTTGGCTTGGCCAGCTGGACTGACACCCTCGCTCTCTGTCCCTTCTGCCTAGATGCCTCCATCTTCTCCCTGAAGGAGATCCAGCTTCAAAAGGATCCTGGCTACCGACCCTCAGCCTTTCAGCAGTCAGGTAGGACTGGGGAAAACCATGAGAACCTCTCCCAGGTGGTTCTACGGGCTGCACTGGGACTGGGGTTAATCCCACGTAGGAAAAAGCCAAACCTCATCCCTGCTGCCTGCTTTAGTCTGCAAATTACCCCTGGGACATCCTTTCTTGTCACCTACCAAAGAGACATGTAGGTGTCCTGAGTGGCAGCTCCCTCCTCTGAATGCCGTGGGTTTGTAACCTCCTAACCCAGAGCACCGCAGGGCTCAGCTCCTCCTCAAAGTGCCGCTCGCCGTCCGACCTCTCTGACCCATCTCTCTCTCTCTTCCTCAGCCCGAGGGAAGAACAGGAGGCAGAGTATATTTTAAACCTGGATCTCATCTTCCCCTTGTCACCATGGAGATCAAAGGCACTGAGAAAGGAGATGGCGACACGCTCCCACCCGACCCACCGCAGAATTACTGACTTGAGCAGGACGATGCTGAAGCGCCCTTGGCCGCAGGCTCTCCCCTGCCCGTCCCCACACCCACAGCCCCTGGCAGCTGCTGGTGATGGACCTGTGGCCTTTTTCCCCCTCTCATTCTCATGTTGCCCCCATCAGACACAAGCTGCCACCCTCTGTGCCGGTGCTGTAGTGAGGAGCTGCCCTGGGCATTGCCCAGGGTGAAGGACCATGTGTTGCCCCAGGGAACAGCTCGCTGCCCTCGGGGGGGTGACCAGGCATGGGGGGGGGCATGGTGTTTTGTGAGCAGAGGGTGGTATCTCCAAAGCTGGGCTGTGGATCGTAGCGTTTGGCCTAGGCAGGCGTTCCTCAAAATGTACCTGTGCTCAGACAACCTGCTCTGCACCCCCTCATTCTTGGGGAGCCACTTTGCAGCCACCTTCTGAGTCGGGGGCACTGGAGAGACTGCAGCTGAAGCACAAAATCCAGGGCAGCCCTCCTTTATTTGCCCTTGTCTCTGCCTACGTAACCCCTTTGTTCCTCCCCATCTTCGGTACCTGAATCCTGACAAGGATGGAGCAGTTGGGAGGAGGAGGCTTCCTATTGCTTCCCCCAGCATCTCCCCCCTCCTTGCCACTGCTGTGTTTCCAAATCTGCTCGGCTGGCTGCTCCCCAGGGATGTCCTGAGCAAGGGCTGGCTTGGCCCAGGGTGCTGGTACCCGCTGGTAGAGCTGGGCAGAAGCGGGGCCAAAGGAGCATCGGCTCCCTGCTGCCTCCCGTCCCTGCACCAGCCTTTCCCAGGCACGGATGGAGCAGCCCCTGTCTCGTCGCCGAGCCCCCCCGGCCCATCACCCTCTCTGCCGTCGTCACAAGGGGCAGGACACAGGTCCCAGCCGGTGTCTTGGGAGCTCATCTTCCCCCCACATCCCGTCGCTGAGCCCCACGCGATGTGGCAGAGCCCGAGCTGCGCAGCCTGTGTCACTGTTCCGCAGTGTCACACACGCCCACCTCAGTGCATTTCTACCCGGAGGAAGGGGGAGAGGTGCCAAACCTCCCACAGCTCAGCTGTGGGGGACCAGAAATAGACCCGGAGAGAAGCAAATCATCCCTCAAACCTCCTCGCCCGGCCTCGACGTTTGTAGCCGACGCCAGATCGTACCAGCCCTGACTCAGATCGATGCCGTGGGACTGAGGTCCGTGCTTAGACCTGAGCCTGCTTTGCTGGCCGAGGGCTGCTCCCAGGGCGTTTTTCCCCTCCCAACACTTTAGGAACGTGCCAAATCCATCCTGAGCGCAGGGGCCCTGCCGCACCTTCTCCCCCACAGCCTGAAACCCCTTCAAGCGTGTGAGCATTGCAAGAAGTCTCTCTGCTGTATAATATTCACATCCTTTTCTCGGCTGTCCCGGATGACTGGTCCTGTCCCGCACCAGCCCTCCAGCCCGTGGATGTGGCCAGGAGACTCTGGACTTGGCAGGCACTGGGACTGTCACCTGGCAGGACATGCTGATGTCTCAACCCATCGCGCTCCCATCCTGGGAGGCATCGCCCAGGGGACGGCAACTCTGGATTTCCCCATGGAGCCAGGCGCGAGGGCTCTGCTTTCTGCTTTGCTCTGCAGCGTTTCTTCTGGGATCCTCAGCAAATGCAAAGCGTGAAGATTAAACGAGGACACCCTGGAGCCCCCCGAAGCTTCTGGGGCGATGCGTCCCTCTGCCAGCGCCCGATGCGATGCGTCCTCTGAGCTTCCCCCATCAGACCAAAGCTGTTGATTGGGGTTTGTCCTAGACAAGCATCCAGACGTCTGCATTGTTTGAGGTTTGCCCATCCCTGCTCGGTTCCCTTCTCGGTATGTCCAGCGTACAGCAGGCTGAATAGTTCATTAATTGTTTCCATTTGATAGGGGAAGAGCATGAATAGCCACCAGCCACCAGTGACGCATTTCACCCCGGTGTCAGGGCCGTGTTTTGCCTGGTTCCCTGCACCCAGCTCCTGCCTCGTGGGGCTTCTCCATCGGGGGGTTTCCCGAAGGGAAGTGTTGGCTGGAGTGAGGCCGAGCGTCGTTTCTTTCACAAAGGCAGTTTGTAGAGGAATTTCCTTGGCACGGCAGGGATCTGTGGTGCAGACTTGCCCTTCCCGGGGTGTCCAGCTCCCGTTGGGAACTGGCAGCTCATGGACACAGTGTCCCCTATGGCAGCACCTTCAGGTACCTGGAGCAGAATGCTTGTGTGCCTGGGGGGAGCAGAGCACCCCCCTGGGGCTTGTGAGCGTGGATGGGACCAGGGGCAGCAGGAACCCCCTCCACCTGCTCTTGAGGAGCCCGTTCAGGACATGTTTGACCTGTCTTTGTGCAGTTTTCCTGCTCGGCGTTGCCATCCCCGTGCACTGGGGTTGCCTTGGGAACACGGCGTGGTGGGGCAGAGGGTCCCCAGCTGAATCATCCCGCTGCCACACTGGGAGGATGGAGACAGAGCACGCCGGACCCCCCCATCGGTGTGCTCTCAGCTCTCCCCGCTGCGAGAGGTGTTCCTGCTGAAGGTCAAGGGCACCTACGGAAACTGCTGAAGTCGGGACTGCTTTACCCGGGATCAGATAGCGAAGACAAAGGGCCTGTTAACTGCTGTTTATTCTGTCGTAGCCTTTGCCTTTCCTCCTACAAATCCTCCCTAAAGGAGACACTGTTATTTATTAGCCTTGTACGCTACTAACAAGCCGAATTTAAGATAACCCCTTTTGTTCCACCGCGTTTCGTGGATATTTGATTCCTATTCAGGAGGGCGATAATGTGTGTAAATACCTGGTGCCCCGCTGAGCAAGGTTTGATTTAGAAGCTCCTGTCGTCGCTGCCGCGCTTGCACGTGTTGGCTGGCAGAGCCCCGAGCATCCCATCTCCCCGCACGATGCTGGCCGAAGCCTTCCCAGCCATGAGGAAAAGGAGCTTCAGGTCGGCAGCGATTGGAGCCCGGAGCCAAATCCCCCTTCTCCATCTCCTGGGGATGGTGTTACGGTCACCCCTGAGGAGCGTGGGGTCCGGCTGGGGTTATGAGGACACGCATCTCGTGGATGCCCCCATTTATAGAAGCCCCAAGCAGAGCATTGACCCGCTCCCCCCCGCCGGCTCCCGCCGGCATCGCTCCCTGCCTGCTCCAGCACCTCATCCCCCGGCCAGGCTTTTCCCCGGCTTTTGGAGCCCCAGCCGGCTCCCGAGTTGGACTTTTAGAGCAGCGCTAATGAAAATGCTGGGAATGTCTGTGGCTCCCCGGCATTTTTGTCATTTCGTGGGTTCTCCCATCCACCGCTTTGCACAGCGGTTGGCACTCCCCGCAGATGGGGAGTTCTGACAAAAGGAAGCTGTTGCTTTGTCTTCCAGACATTTTTCTTGCCATTTTTTTTTTCTTTTTTAAATTTTTTGACCAGTTCTGGTGGAAAATGGGGTTTTGGCTGTGCCCCCAGGAAAGGCTGTACTCTTTCGTCTCTCCAGCTGATAGCTAGTTAAAGAAACGTAAGTAAAGTCATGTGTGAAGCAGGGTCTGTGTTGGGGGACAACAATAAAACTTAGAGAGCTATTTAATTTCACCCTCTCCATACACACTGCACACGCCTTTCCTGGCCCAGCCCTTTGCCAGATCTATGTTAAGATTTTAAATAACAAAACTACATTGTATCTTGGAGACTGAGGACAAAATAAGTGGATTTTTTCCTCTCCCTCACACATGATGAAAAAAAAAAATCCTAATTAGAGGGCCGTTTTCCCAAGCTTCTCAAATGTTTTGTTTGGTTTTTTCCCACGACTTATCTTCGGGCAGAAGTGAGGCTAGCAGAAAATGGGAGCCCAGCGCTCCCAGCAGCGGGATAGGAACGGGCAGGTGGGAAAACCGTAGAGAAAGAGTCTCACCCAGTGGCTTGAGTGACAAGAAAAGTTTAGTGTGTGTGTCCCAGGGCACGGGGAAGGGACTGGACCTGGGGGTGGGTGCCCTGCCTGACCTTAAGTGGCCAAAATCTGCTTTCAGCAGAGTAAATCCGGCATCTTGCAGCCACACGAGCCCAGGTTTGCTCAGAGCACGGAGGCAGCGATGCCCGAGCGGGTCCTGCCAGGGCCACCAGCTCTGGATCCTGAAATCCCCGAGGTTAAAAGTGACACGATCTCACCTGGAAAAGCCACACCACTGTCCTGGCTCTGTGCGCTCGAGTCTTGTAAGAAACGCGTTTGGATGTCCCCTTGGCACCCCCCGCCAGCGAGGGCTGGGCACAAACTCTGTGAAACCCACTTTTCTGGCTTCTTCATTGCCTTCTTCCCTCCTCAGCATCGTGCTTGTCCTACAGCAGGAAAAGCAGAGCCAAGCGGCCAGGATACACATACTGTGAATGTTCTCTGGTGTGATTCAGTTGCAGAATACCGATAATATATATTTAACTAGTGTTGTACAAAGGAAAGATGCATTTTAAAAGAAAAGATTTTAAAGATTTATTCCAAAAGAAGCAATGATTTTTTTTTTTTTTTATAGAAAGTTTTTCTGGAATAAATGGAAAGGTAAAAAAAAAAAAAAAAAGAAGAATAAAAGATTGTATCCATCTATCAATCTTGTGTCTGAATGTTTTATAAGAATATTTCAATTTTTGTATTTCAGATGTGACATGGACTATTTTGTGGATGTGCTCATTCTATTGCTAAGGCTTATCTTGCAGTTGTGTTGTGAACGCTCCAAAGCCAAGATTGGACAATAAAATAAACTTTACTGAATACGGGATAGTTTTGTACAGGATATAATTTTTCTCTCTCTTTTTTTTTTTTTTCCTTGGTAGGAGAAGGACCCACTTTGTTCTTGAGTTGCAGCCTTGGCAGGTTCCTGAGCGGTGAGTTGCTCCGTGGTGGGCGTGCAGGGGAGGATGGCTACCAGACCACGGCAGGGAGCGTGCCATCCCGTTCCGTGCCACCTTTGTGCCTTCCCATCGGAGCCGTTCCCCACAGCTGCTCTCTGGGCAGCTCCAGGCCACCTCTCATTCCACACCTGTAGCAGGGCATTTTTCAGCTGGCTGGGATAAATTCCCAGACACAGACTTGGTACAAAAGGAGTTTCCCAGTGCCTGACCTTTGCAAGGGGTTGAAATACAAGACCTCAGAGGCTCGTGCGCAATAGGAAAATGTTTCTACAGTCCCTTGCGTGGATCCTAAAGCCCTAAACAAATATTGCCATAAGCCTATCGGGCAAATAAAGCACAGAGCTGGCGTGCCCAGCCCATGGCTGCAAAACCTGGAGGGCAGAGCTGGGGAAGGGACAGGGGAGCCGTGTCTCCTACAGCTCCAGCAGCTAAAAATGTCCCTGAGATCAGAGTTATTCAGCTCGGCAACCCCTTTACATCCCCCTGCTCTCGGGCCCATCAGTGCTGACCAGAAGCTCCAGCCACCCGGCTCCAAGGGACCTGGGAAGAGCCAGAGATGGAGCACGGGGGGACCCGTGGCATCTTTGGGGCCAGCCCCGTGGTGTGAGCCCACGGAGGGTGGGTTTAGGGGAGGGGGCAAAGCCCTTCATCCCCCTCCCCGGGCTGCACCTCCAGCAGCGCCCAGCCTGCCTGAGTCACGTTTCGACGTTGACGTGGGCAGATCCCCAGTAACGAGCTGTTTGCCAAACCAGTTCCTCCATCTGCTGCTCTCATTCCTCCAGTCTGGCGGCAGCAGCCGGCGCTGGGGGAATGCCACCGAGCTGTCCCAGCCCACATCCTCCACCTGCGGACCCGGCCAGCATCTGGATGTTCCCGGTGGCCCAAATAACTGTGACCTTCCCCTCTCCATGTCCCTTTAGGAGTCCTCCTGCCCCACAGGGATGCTCAAGCCAGGTCACCCATGGCTCCCTGGCTCTCAGTGTATCTCTCTGGGCTGGGGGCTGACTTGCTAGAGAGCACCTCTGAGGAGAAAGACCTAAGAGTCCTGGTGGACAATAGGATGCCCATGAGCCAGCAATGTGCCCTTGTGGCTAAGAAGGCCAATGGCATCCTGGGGTGCATCAAGAAGAGTGTGACCAGCAGGTCAAGAGAGGTCATCCTGCCCCTCTGCTCTGCCCTGGGGAGGCCCCGTCTGGAGCACTGGGTCCAGTTCTGGGCTCCCCAGTTCCAGAGGACAGGGAACTGCTGGAGAGGGTACAGCAGAGGCTACAAAGATGATGAGGGGCCTGGAGTACCTCCCTTATGAGGAGACACTGAGGGACTTGGGTCTTTTTAGTCTGGAGAAGAGAAGACTGAGGGGGGGGATCTAATCAACACCTGTAAATACTTCAAGGGTGGGTGTCAGGAGGATGGGGCCAGTCTTTTTTCAGTGGTGCCCAGGGACAGGACAAGAGGAAATGGGCACAAACTTGAACATAAGAAGTTCCACCTCAACATGAGGAGGAACTTCTTTCCTGTGAGGGTGGCAGAGCCCTGGAAGAGGCTGCCCAGGGAGGTGGTGGAGTCCCCTTCTCTGGAGACATTCAAACCCCACCTGGACACATTCCTGTGGGACCTGCTCTGGGTGGACCTGCTCTGGCAGGGGGTTGGACTGGATGATCTCCAGAGGTCCCTTCCAACCCCGTGTGATTCTGTGATTCTCTGCAATGCGGGGACGATACCCGCTGCCCTTAACGAGATTAGTTGTGTATCATTAAATTACAGGTGCGTTTCAGGAGGCTTCAGCCCGGTGGTTTCCCTGCAGCTCGCCCTCCTCTGCCACAGTTTTAGTGCCGTACAGGAGGAAGCACATTGATTCCAGCTAAATCGGGGCGGGTGTGTGAATTATTTCAGTGGGGAGGTAGGAAAACCCGTAGGTGAGCGCTTCCTCCTTTTAGACAAGTGTTACAGGATCTGTAACAACTGGGCCAAGATCTCGGGCTAATGTTTGACCTAGAAGTTGAGCCAAGGTTTCCAAATCACCCAGCGTGTTTTGAAACTCTTGACCCCAAAATACATGAGGTGAACACCTCTCTCATGTGCCGCCGCTCCCGCTGCCTGGCCCGTTCACACTGGGCTGCTGAGCATCACACGTGCAGCCTGGAATAATTCAACCCATTGTATGGAGAGTTTATCCCATTTTAAGAAACATGGCATCTTTTTTCAGTAAGGTTCAGTGGTTCAAGGTGTTCTTTATCTTCACAAGATTGCTTGGTGGTGGGTTTTTTGGGCTGAATTATCGCTCTTGAGAGGCATCGGTGCTCCCATCTTCACATATGTGTGCAGCTCTTGGGCCCATCACACCGTCACGTGTGGTTACCGGGATGATGGTTCTGAGGGTGTCAGCCCAGGTTTGCCCTTTGTAGACTCTTGGCAAAAGGGGGAGGGAGGGAAACCTGTTGGGCACTGTCTCAGTCCCAGGCCCTTGGCCCCCTGCCTTGACCCAAACACTGGCAAAAGCCATGAAGGAGCCCATCCCAGTGCTCCTGCTGCCCCAAACCTGCCCTCAGCTGGTCCCACCCCGAGGAAACCTTTAGGAAACCTACTACTAGAATTAAATTCTCCCACTGTCTTGAAACTTGGCTAAGAGAAGCGATACCAGCATCACCACAGCAAATCTGAACAAAACCTGGCTTCTGGGATGAAGCTCTTGCAGAGCAGTCACTGCAAAGCAGGACCCATCATGCTAAAGAACTAATTGCTTCACTGGCTGGAAAGATTAACTGATATTGTGCGAAAACAACCTGCTGTGCCTCTTGCTGCCCCAGGAAGGTGCGAGGGCACAGGAAACAAGGAGAAGGTGTTTCTCGAGTGCTTGTGGGCTCTTTCTGAGCAGCGGTGGCACGCACCGGCTGCGGGCTGTCGTCACGCTGCTCGGCTCTTCCTCCATTCATGATTCCCCTTTGCAGTTTGCAGCAAGCGCAAAAATGTGGGTGTTTAATTCATTGCAAGTACAACATTGAATTCGGTTTGGAAAACAGCCGAAAAGTGCCTCCTCGTGAAGCTAATTCTGGTGTTGCATATACTCATAGTCCTGTGGCTTGCATTTTTATGAGCTGCCTCTGAGGATCTGGGTTTCAGCATGTGGAGCCAGAAAGGATCTGTGTGTTCTTCTGCTGACTAACCCACCTACGCTGCGCCTCTTATTTGCAAGCATCTCCTGCATGATTTGTGCTATCCCTGATGAAATGGCCTGATATTCCTGGAAGCAACTGTACCGGCGTTTAGGTCGCTCCTTAGCCAAGCGGGGTCGGCTGCTGTAGCTGGGGTAGGGCTTGTAGGAATATTTGTAACCCCTGGTGCCTGGATGCTGCCTTTTCATCCAGGGGAGGATGCAGTGAACGTGCGAAGGTGGGGAAAGCATTGCTCAGCCATTTTCTAGTTGGGGAAATCAGGACCCGGAGAGCTGATGCTGTCAAGCGATGGTGATGCAGTAACGGAAGCCAGGAGTAGAGTACAGGTCTCCCGACTCCCCGTTCGGTAAAGGGAGAACTAAGATGAGGACTGAGATCAAGAATGTGGTCCAGGGGAACCACGTGTAAAGAACCACCAGCCCTTTTCTTGGGGCATGGCACCCGGGACGTGGAAGATAAGGATCTGCTGTTTCATCAAGTAACTCCAGCTCCGTGCACAAGGAGATGTATGGGCAAAGAGGGGCAGGAGCTGGCCCTCCCAGCAGGATATTGGTGGAAAGGCCTTTACTGTCACAATCCTTCCTCCCTCGTGCTGTTTTGTCCCCACCTATGGATGGGGAAAGCAAAGCTGAGGTGGTCTGCAGCGGCGTGGCCTTTCAAAGGGAGTTATTGCCTGGGAGGGAGGGCTGTGCATCAGCCTCCCCCTCCCCTCCATCCCGCCATCCAGGCTATTAAGGAAGATGTTTTATCACGTAATGATAAAACCTGATTTCCGGCCGTGCCGTTGAGTCACTCCGTGTCCGTAAGCAAAGCCCTTCATTCCTTTCTGGCCCTCAGTTTCCCCACCAGTAAAACAGGATGGCAACATCGCTGGTCCCTCCAGGCAGCTGAGCTGTTTCTCTGATTGCTTAATGCTTTCAGGTGCGGGTGCCTGATGGCTGCAGGAGTTCTCCATCAGGGTAATTGGGGTTTATTGCCCACCGGTTCTGTACAGCTGCCCACAAGTCACTTTGTTCACTTTGATGGTGGAAGAGGGCAATGATCCTGCTCTCCTCATCCTGGGAAGACTCTAGAGGGTGTCACAGAAAAGGGAAGGGAAGAACAAGGACTTGGATGCAATTTGGATTGGCTAAACATTAAGCTATGTCCAGGTGGAAATGAGCACCTACAGCCCCGGAGCAGCATTCCTGAGGGACGGGTCACAGGACGTGTGAGTATGTGTGTGGGTCCGCTGGCACGGGAAGGGACCCGGTGTGGGGCCTGGAGCCAGCCCTCTGCCACGGCTGAGCTCCATCGATTCTGGTTTGCCTGGAAAGAGTGTTCTAAAAACGGCTAGTCTTTCCTAGCTAAAGTAGGTGAAATATTTATAAATCCATCCTCTAGAGGAGACCTTTTGCGTAAGCATCAGCCACTCTGACTTTAAAAACGCGCATACACACAACCCCCCACACACCCCCCCAAGCCATCTTGTGCTTCTCATCCGGAGAAGGGGCAACTTTAATTGCATTTGTCTGGAACGGTCACACCAATTTACGGGTACAGGGGACCCCAGAGACAGTCGGCAGCAGGGAAAGGGGATTTCTGGGTTTTCCTTGTGTGCCTGTTCCCTGTGTTGCATCAGGTTTGATGCCGTGGC